>RSEH01000086.1:0-163024 GCA_006503475.1 Stentor roeselii | reverse complement strand
CCTTTGATTTCATGTTTAAGACATCTGCAAAACTTTCAAAAGTAACCCTCACAAAACGTTATCAAAACTTGAGAAGTTTGAAGCTGATTTAATGGGGAAGTACCTTGTGGATATTGAAGCCATCTTGGCGATGAAAACAATAAAACTTAGCGCTTCTCTGAATGTGATGCGAAAGTGATAAGCAATGGCCTGGCTCAATGACTGGCCCTGCGTTGTTGGTGGGAATGACTCCAGAGGGAAGTCTTGAAAAATAACTTCTGGGTCGAGATGCTGTGGTTAGATGTGACTCGCAGTAGTCTCAGCGCCGTCTGCTACTTGGACATGCTCTGGGTCGTTGGAGGCATCAACTTAGAGACTATGGACAGTTTTGAAGTCTTTTTTGAGGACTTTTGGAAACTCCTTTGCAGCCCTGTTGCACTCTTTTGACTGGGAAAATACTTATCTTTGGAGGATTCAGAGGCAAGGATAACTCGATTTTAAGTCTTTTTGATGTGGAAAATCATGACTTGACGCAGGTTTCAGAGTTTCCTGAAGAGTTTTACTTCAACTTGAACTCAGTCGGCATCAGTTCTGAAGAAATTTTCGCGATTGACGCGAATTATTCTTTGAAGGTCCAGACAAAGTCCTCTCTTTACCTTAAATTTAAAGAATTGAGTGAAATAGTGAATGATCCAAATTATTTAATTTAGGAATAAGTGTAACTCAGCAGAAAAAAAAAAATTTTATTAACTTTTTTTCAAATTTCTCTCTTTTAAAACAGTGGAACCTTTAAAAAAGAAGCAAGATTTTATTTCAGGTGATTTTTTTCACAAGTTTCATCATTTTTTCGTTGTTTTGAATAACAGTTTTGTGAACTCGGGCTATTATTGATCACATATAAAATGGAAGCAGCATATGGCAAGTTAGATGACGACCAAAGCGGTCTATATCCAGTCGACGCGGAGTTCAACATCCAAAAACGCGACCTGGTGCGCATCAAGACAGGAAGTGTGGATGAACATTACTCAATCGGTGAAAAGGTCAAAGACGACGGATCCTCATCAATCTTTCGCTGTAAAAACAAAGAAACACATCTCAAATTCATTGCGAAAATTTACAACACTTCAATAATCGATGAAAATGAGATGAAGTCCTTCATGAATGAAGCGCAGATGTTGCAAGACGCGGATCATCCGAATATAATAAAAGTCGTTGATATCTATCGCTATGAAAACACTGCTGTCATCGTCACTGAGCATTGTAAAGGTGGGAATCTGTTGGATAGGATTCAGGAAGAAAATCAGTTGAGTGAAAATCTTGTCGCTTCTTATATTAAGCAGATTGCGTCGGCTCTTGCGTATTTACATAGTCGCAAAATTGTGCATCGAGACTTAAGGCCTGATGTTTGCGCCTTTTTGAGCAAGGATCCTGACTCTTGTTTGAAAATTGTTGACTTTAGATATTGTAAACAATTTGAAACAAATCTCAGGATATCGGAAAGAGTGGGAAGTCCTTATTATATGGCACCGGATGTGGTGATCGGCATCTACGACAGCAAATGTGACATGTGGAGTCTGGGAGCGATCATGTACTACCTCCTTTCAGGCAGGCCTCCCTTCATCGATAAGTGCGAAGCCGGAATCCTTCGCAGTGTACTCTACACAGAAGTCACCTACGACGGTAAGGTCTGGAAAAAAGTCTCAGCAGGGGCAAAGGACTTAATAACTAAAATGCTTGTAAAAAACCCAAACGAGCGTATTTCTGCAAGAGATCTTCTCAAAGACCCCTGGATCGTGAGAATGTCTGAAAGCAAAGCTCCAGGACCCGAGTTAGTTTCAAGCACCTTAGAAAACATTTCCAAATTCGCCACTGAAAGTAAACTTCAAAAAGCCACTTTAGCCTTCATCGTCTCTCAAATAATTGGCTCCGAAAAAGTAGGCAGCCTTCAAGAAGTTTTCAAAAAAGTCGACACAAATGGCGACGGGCTCTTAAACCGCAAAGAAATCCTCAGAGCTTTAGAGGGTTATACAAAGTTCAGCGACGATGAAATCAGAGAATTTATTGAAAAAGTCGACTTGGACCGAAACGACAAGATTAACTATTCCGAGTTCCTTGCAGCGACTATTGACTGGGAAAAGGAAATGTCGAGGAGAAGACTGGTAAAAGCGTTTAAGGCACTTGACTCTGACCATTCTGGAAAAATAAGCAAGGATGAACTGATGGCAGCTTTTGGAGGCAGTCATTTGAGCAGCTCGCATTTTGAGGAGATGATTGCTGAAGCTGATACTAATAATGACGGAGAAATTGACTTGGAAGAGTTCTGCAATTTAATGTGCAAGTTGAAGAGTAATACTTAGATTAATTGTTAGATTTAGGATTTAAGAGCTTTTGAAGAGGTTTTCGTTTGTTGAAGAATTGTTGGATCTTAAAGTATACATTACAAATTTAATAATTTCTAAGACAAGAGATGAAAGACTTTCCATAACTACTGGGGATTACTTCTCTTATACGATTTCCTTACCAGATAATTTATCTAAAGATCTTGTATTCAATTTTTCATTGAATTTGATAGATATTGATATAAATGCGAATTCTTTAAACCTTTTAGTAGGAGAAAATGAAAAATATACAGAAAATAACTATTGGAATTTTACAAATTTAAGAATAAAAAAGAAAGGATACTATTCACTAATAATAGAAATTAGGATATTTTATTCAGGTATGGAAATTTATAAAAAAAGTATTACCGGATCAGGGTTTTGGGTAATTAGTCATTTCAAAAATATGACACTTTCTTGTCAACCTGAATTTCAGCAATATGTTTTAGAAGAATGCTTTATAAATGTCACTAGTACTAACGGAGTAGAATATTTAGAAGGATTCAGTATTTATATTGAAATTGATAAATCATCAAACATTATTGAAGCATTGCCTAAAGGAATTATATTTAACTCTAGTTTTTATTTCAAATTTTATTTTTATGAGTCAGCAATTGTTAGATTAACTGCAGTCTTAAGAACAGTTTTAGGATATTATCAAGTTACGCACACTATTCATCGAAACATTCTTTCTGCATTTATTAATATTGATAAAGTCAATGTAATTTTTATTTAGAACTCAACTATCCAGATTCCCTTTGATATCAATGGTTCTATAAATTCATACCGGGGAGAAATAATTGATATAAATGTGTTAAAATGTTATAAGCTCAATATTGATATGATATCTATAGATGCCTCTAATTCTGGCCTAAATTTTACCATTGGAAATAAAAGCATCAATTTGCAGTATGATTCAATAATAAGTAATAATACATTTATTATTGCAAACATTAAGGTTCTATCCTCAGGAACCTTTTACTTCAGGCTTATACCTAATTCAATAAATATCAAAGGAAACTATTCCAATTTATTTACAGCCACTAATAGTATTAATAGGCTTATTGCAAAAATTCCTGAAATCAAAAATTATCAACTATTCCCATTAATTTTAGATTTAAGAGGAGACGATTTAAATTACTTTATGGGAAGTTTAGAAATATATATCACAGAATTAAGTGATTTAGGAATTAATGGAACTCTAGAATGGTTTTATGGGCCAAAACAATTCTTCCTACAACATATTTACAATTTTTTGGATAAGGAATAGCTGAATTACACTATAGAGTCAATACTTTTGTTAATAAGACAACTATTTTAATAAGTAGAAGTTTTCTTTCGTTAACTCTTTTACCTAAAGTAATATTTAAACAGCCTTCTAATACAAATACATTGTCAGCAATTGTAGAAGCTCATAATTCTAATGGATACTATATAAAGTCATTTCAGTTTCGTATATATTTGACCTTAATTCAAACAGGAATCACATCTGGGAATACAACATTTGGATTTTGGGGTGAAAAATTATTGCATGGTGATTGCACTTATGAGAATTTAAGAATTTTATCATCTGGATCATTTAAAATGCAAGTCTCATCATTGGCCAATCTTACACATGCACAATCAGAAAATATTATAATAAAAAACAAAATAAAAAGTGCTATCTTAAAGCTCAATACATCAATAACTATAGAAGTTTATTCAAGCTTTAAGATTGAAGTACAACTAATAGGGGAAGATGATCAGCCATTCATTGAAGATATTAATATTGACATGAATCAACCAGCAGAAATAGTTTGGCTTAATAAACAAAAGCATTATTCAATTTCGAACTTATATTATGAAGGTTTTTTCATAATTGCAGGTTGTTCATATTTCGAAGTTACAACTAGCACGAACTCTGAGAAATACATTTTAGGAGGAATTTCTATTTGCTCATCAAGAGCAATTTTGAATCTTTCTCTTAATACCACAGTAATAAACATTTAGCCTTCCTTCGTCTCTGATAGTTTTAATGTTATTGCGAATGTAACTGACTCATATGGAAATATATTGAAAAATGCTAACTTTTCTGCTAATTTAAACTATAAAGACTCTGAAAATACAATAAATGAATATTTTAGTATTGATATAATTGAAGGTAAAGGAATATCTAATCCAATAATCACACCTAAGAGTGGAATTTTTACCATTTCAAGCGCTGGGAATTCTACATCTTCAAATGAATTAACTATTCAAATAATAGAAAATCGTGTTCAAAACATAGAAATCTGGATTAATCCTTCAAATTTTTCTATTTTTACATATGTTGATGTAAATATTAGAATTTTAGGTTTGGATGGGAATCCTTATAAAGATACTTGCAAGTTATATTTTAAGGATAACATAGGAAATGAATTTTCAAATGATATCAAAGGGGGTTATACAAATTTCAGAATTTTTGTTCCTAACCTTGATGTATATTCCTTAAGAGCTTTATGTGACAATGTTGAGAATTTTTTAAATACAAAAGTTCATCCGTTATATATAAATTTAAATTTGGCAAAAACTGTAATTTTCATTTAGCCAAGCTTGAGTTCAGATACTTTTGAAATTTTCGCAAGCGTTTATGATAAATTTAAAGGAATAAAATGTCAAATAACTAGGGACACTACCCTAAAAATCCTTTTAAGTATAGAATCAGACTCTGAACATTCAGGATTGGCCGTGCAGAATACACAAAATAATAAAATATATGATGGTGGAGTTTTCGGAGTTTACTTGTGCTCAGTAACAGCAATAGGCTCCTTTAGGATTTTATCTGCAGGAGTTTTCAATATCAAAGCAGTTTCATATCAATTTGATAACTCTACAATTATTCCATATATTATAAAAGATATAAACATTTCTAATCAAGTATTATTCAGTAAATTAAGTGCTAAAAATCAAAAAGTAAGTATTGTGCAAACCATTGAATTGATAGTTGAACTCATAGGGGAAGATTCAAGGAAATTTATTGGAAATAGAGATATTAAAATTTATAACAGTTCTGAACTAATTTTAGAATGCCAATATATAAAAGTTAAAAGTTATTGTTTTTATACTACCCAGGTTCTTGGAAATCATTCTCTAGTAGCTGTCACAAATAATATCACATCTAATTTTTTATTAGAAGTTAAAAAATGGAACCTTTGTTCCTTCGACAATTATTTTCGTAATTCATATTTAGCCTGACAAAAGTATAAATCCTTTTAAAGCAATTTTTAGCATAAAAGATGCAGCTAATGAAAGAAATGATACTTACGGAAGAACAAAACGATGTGAAGTAAAATTGGAAATCTATCAGATGAATAATAATTCTGGAGCTATGATAAAAGGAAATTTTACAAATTTTATTTGGGATAATGAAGTAACTTTTGATGAGATTTACATACTTTCTTCAGGTCTTTTTAACTTAAGATTTTCAAGCAATTGTGAATCAGTACTGTCAGAATATATAACTCCGGTTTTCTTAATTAAAAATTCAGTTAGCCGGGTTATGCTAAGTATCACTGATTCAGAGGTTTATGTTAATTCAAACTTTTCAATAAATATAAACATTTTAGGAAGTGATAATGAAACTTACCTCGAAGAATGTTTAGTTTATATTAAAGATCAAGAAAACAAAATTTGGGCTACAGTAATAATATATAAGGGAAAATCCTCTATCAGTTTTTCTGTCAACGAAATAAAAGATTATTTTTTCAAAACTTCATGTGGAGATGTAGAGTCAAATATAATTAAAATCACATCGATACCACTTGAGTTCATATTTTCTTTATATAATACTTTAAATCAACCGATAAACTCAACAGACTCAACAGAAACACTGAATGCTAAAATTGAGGTAATCGATTCAAAAGGTTTATATGAATCAGAAAATTATAATAAAGGATCATATCCTTTTACTTTAGCATTATTAAGTAATTCAAGTGAAAATTCAGGATGTACTTTTCAAATAAATGATAATGTGTATGTTAATGGTTTATACTCAGGATTTACCCAGCAAGGTATAAAAATTTTGAAATTAAGTATTCTTTCTTCTGGTCATTTTACAATTGAAATCTCGAATAATTTACTTCCAATTAAAAGTACAAAATTCCAAGTTTTTTCAAAAAATCACGTTAAGGGCTTCAAATTGAATAATTTTATAATAACTGTATTCCTACCTAGCTTTATCAGTATGAACATGCTAGGAGATGATGATAATAATTTCTTGCAACTTCAAAAGTTTCAAATTTATGAAATAAGAAATAGTAGCAACAATTATATTTGTGATAATTACAATGGTTTTTGTAATATCTCAAATATTATGCTGTCGAAAGTTGGTTATTCAGAGTTTAGAGTGACCTCAAATAATTTTAATTCAAGCTTTTTTATGTTTGGCCTCTCAATAAAAATCTCTCCTCAACTGCCATCAAATATCGTAAGAAAAAATTAGGTAAAAACAAGTAATGAAACTTTTGATCTAGTTGCAAGCCTTAAGGATAACAGCTCTGAATCTCTAGTATGTAATCAAAATGTTGAACTATGCAATTTTAGATTGACTCTAATACCTGATCCTTATTTTCAGAGCTCAGGAACTGAAATTTTATATGATAGCTATTATAAAGTTGGTTGTGGTTATTTGCGCTTTTCAAATGTTAAAATTTTTTCCTCCGGAAGTTTTAAGTTATCGATTAATTCTTCATGTGATTTCATCGATTCTTGGACAAGTTCATACAGCATTTCAATAATTAATTCAGTAAAATATTTAGAAATTTTTCCTGTTAATTATTCAGTCACAACCTACACTGATTTTAAGATAAACATATTTATTAGAGGAGACGATAATAAAAACTTTTTAAATGATACTTTGGTTTCAATAATAGATCAGAATAACACTATTTGGGCAAAAGAAAGAATAAACTATCATTCAAGAAGCATTGTTTTATTTTTAAATGAAACTAAGATATATTATCTTATCGCTAAATATGAAGATATCTACTCGAACTCAATACAAATAAACCCTAAGCCACTTACATTTTTATTAAAAGTAACAGATATAAATGGAGTTTTGATTGACTCAGTGAACACAACCATGAAAATTTATGCAAGCATAAAATTAATTGATTCAAATGGAGAAGTTGAATCGAAAAATTATAGAGGAAATGGCTCTTATCCTTTTACATTATCATTAGAACCTAAAAATAAAACATCTAGTGAAGCTAATGTGATCTTTTATGATTCTGTTTATCCTTCTGGTAAATATAATGGCACAATGCACAAAGGAGAAGCTCAAGTGGAATTCATGATTTTATCCCCTGGGGAATTCGACTTGATTTTAAGTGGTTTACCGGACCAACAATCAATAAGTAAATTTTTATATGTCACAGAATGCTCCGATGGATTTTTCCTAGATAGAAAAATATGTTCAAAATGTTTTGACGGTTGTAAAAAATGTAATGATTCGCAAGTTTGTCAAGAATGCTTTAATAAATTTGCTGACCCGAATGATTTTTGTAAATGCAGTGATGCAGAAAATATGTATAAACATAATTGTCAGTGTAAAATAGGTTTTGAGAAACTGAATGGAAAAAATTGCTCATTATGTAAAAGGTGGATTTAAAAAGATAATATTAGTATTAATTTAATAGAAAATTACAATTTCATTGAAATAAATATCAATAAATCACTAACAATTGATAAAATTGAATCAGATATTAAAAATATCATTTTGAATAAAGAAATATTAGGGACTGATTATTTGATAAGAGTTGATGGAAATACATACAGAATTGAATTGGGTGATGAAAATAAGATTTTTAGCAATTACCTTTCTCTTAACATTTCAAATTTTTATGCTAAAGAAAATATTTGTGTCTTTATTCGAGTATTAAAACCTCTTGATATTCCTATTTTTACTGGTAAAGTAAAACCTCGTCCTCAAGCAATAATTACACAAAACCTTAATTCTCAAAATGTCTGTGATGAAACAAAAGTTCTTTCTTTCGATGCAAAAAGTTCTAGAGGAAACTTTCGAAACAACTTACAGTATAAATATCAAGTTTACGATATTACTAATGGTGAAAAGAAACCTATCGAATTACAAAACGAAAATTCTAATAATTCAATGATATCATTCGAAATTAAAAAAAGCAGAAAATTAGTTCAATCTTGATAAAATTAACAGTAGAGACATATTTTAAAAGCTCTGATTCCTCTGAAATGTCTATTGATTTAGATTTTTCCCAAAAATTATATCCAGTTGTAGGTAGCTTTTATAGATGCTGGTATTCATTTGATTGTCAAATCACAAGAGATCAACTTGTCTTTTGCGAAAATTTTGATTCGATTACTTATAAATGGGAAATTCTTCATAATGTTTATAAATCTCTTTCAAGAAACTCTCCTCTGCTGATCGTAGAAGCTGGTGAATTAAACCCAGGAAATTATGATTTTGTTTTAAAAATATTTTCAAGTAATAAAGAAGTATCTGTTTCTAAAGGAAAAATTGAAATGATTTCTGATTCACCGCAGATATATATTGATAGAGTGCAAGGTGCCATATCTAGAAACTCGGATTTGACTTTAATCGCCAAACAAAAGTCACTAGACTCAAATACCAGAAATTTAAAGGAATCTACTTTTAATTCAAAATTATCTTATGATTGGGATTGCATAGATCCCAATCAGCAGGAATTAATTTGGAAAAAATGTGATGACATCAATGAAGACCCAGAAATTTTGGTAATTCCAAGAGAATATCTTAAATCAAAGTCCATCTCCATTCGATTGACTATAACATCAAGTTATTCATCATATCTTTATTATAATGCTACTTTATATGATCAGGAAGTCCCTCCAGTAAAATTTTCAACTATCTCTAAAGGAAATATCAATAAATTCCCCAAAAATTCTCCAACTATTATAGATACTTTTGTAGATAACAACGAAATATTAAAATGTGATTCTATTTATATAACAAAGCCATTTCAAAAACTAGATATAAAGGACTGCCAATTTGAATTAAACCCTTCAGACCTCGGTTTAGGAATTGGCTTGGAGTACCAACTGATATTAATTATTAATGGATTTGAATTTTTTCATTCTTTCAAGATCAATACTCCTCCTTTACACGGAAGCTTCAGTATCGAACCTTCGAATGGAAAAGAATTCGAAACTGATTTTATGTTTATTGCAATGAATTGGCTTGATGATGATGAAGATTTACCTTTGAGATATAGTTTTTCTTATGGCCAAACAAACCATCCTTCATTGTTAAGAATAAGTCAAGCTGAGCGTTATTCAACTAAGCTTGCATGGGTGAAAAACTCGTTTGCAATATGCAGAATTTATGATTCTCTTGATGATTTTACAGAAGTTACTTCAGATGTTCAAGTAAAAAAACAGGAAAATTTATCCGGAATAATACTTCAAAGCCTTGAAAAAATAGAACCATCTACTAGTATTCCTGCAGTTATTTCAAATGTTATTTCTGCCACTTTAAAGGCAGGTAAATACAAAACAATTCATCAAGAAATCTTCAGGAAGTCAATTAAATATATGAATGATTTTATTTTGATTAGCAACCCAACTAATGGCTTGATTGACCAAATAGTAGAAAATATGAATTCTTTGATTTTAAAAACTCAAATAATCGATTCTTACAAAGAAAATGTTGATCTTGGATTAAGTGTAACTACAAACTTATTAGATAAAGTTGAAAAAATAGGGGTTGATAGTAAGCAGGCTCAAAATATTTTAAATTTATTACAATGTTTAATACCTATCACTGATGATACAATAGTAAAAAGTGAACAAACTCTTCTTGAGTTTATTAAAACAAATAATAAAATAAATATATTAATTATGAGAAGATTGAATTATGTTTCAGATATCATAATTTCATCTCAAAACAAGAAAACTATATCAAATTTAAGTGTTATGAAATCAAAAAATCTTCAAAATCTAATTTCATTCAATCAAGGATATTCATTTAACATCAGAAATATTTATCTAGAAAATCAAAATGATGATGACCTGATAGGAGTTTTCCATACATTAATAAAATCTACTCCTTCAGCAAATTCACATCATCAATTGGTTTCTCTAAGTCTTTATGAAAACTCTATTGAATATAAAGAATACCCTCTAAAAACCAAGGAAATAAATGTGATTATAGAAATTCCTGCCAATTTTTCTTCAAAGGATGCAAAAAACGGAAAATGTTTGTATTTTGAAGAAAATTCGAAGAGATGGAGCACAAAAGGATGCGAAATATATAAGGTCTCTAAAGACTCAATTTATTGTGCTTGTAATCATTTAACAACTTTCACCATTGGATCGATAAAAGTGTCTTCATCTTATAGTGAAGGAGTTCGAGAGTTTACCTTGGCAACTTTTAGTCTTCCGGGATTCATTTTCTCAGTTGTGATATTATTTGTATTTGCTACTTCTTTACTGAGAGCCTTTATTATAAATCAACTTTCCTTAAATAATAAACCTGAAATATTTCAATCTATCGAAAATACTTCGAGTTTAAATAAAGAGTCACAAATAATTGAGCAAAAAGAAAAAGTTGATTCAAAAAACTTAAATTCAAATGAATTGAAAAGAAGTAAGAAACTTTTAATACATGATAATTCACATTTAGGTGAAAATTCAGATCGATCAAACTATCCACTAAATATTCAGTCAGATCCAGAAATTATAAATGATGATGAAAATCTTGATTTTTCAGATTTCAGAGCTCAAAGAAACTATCTTTGTGAAGAAAGTTTAGAAGGAAATTTACAAGAAAATGAATCAGTTAATTTAAAAGTTTATGAAGAAATAAATTTACAAGGAAATGAAGGAGCAAAACATAAATATCAAAATATTCCTAATATCGACTATCCACTACCTAAAAATGATAGTCAAAAAACAAATGTAGAAAAAATAAAAGAAAAACTTCAGAAAATATTCATATTTTACAAAAACTACTACAGAACAATACAAATTATTATTTTCAATAAACAATCATCTAGAAAATACTATAAAATAACAAAAATTTACTTCATAATATTTTTTGAAGCCCTATTAGATGCTCTATATTTTTACTTAAAAAGAGAAGAAAATATTGAAAAGTTTGAAGAAACATTAGAAGAAAACTTCCATAGGATTAGTATCATCGCTATTTTCTTTACAGCACTTTTAACTTCATTGATGAAATGTATTTTATTCATTATTGAAAAAGTCAAATTTAAAAGACATATAAAATATAGATTTATCGTTTTACCCTTTGTGTTTATCTTATTATATATTTATTTTATCTATGAAATCTCATGCTTCTCTACAGCATTTGGAAAAAAAGTTAGTATATTCTGGCTTGTTTGTTGTTTGATTAGCATCACTGCTGAGATATTAATATTTGAACCCTTTGAAATAATTTTTGGAGGTATTATCAAGCGTAAGTTTCAAAAAACAAGACTTTTTAACAGATGTATACGATTAAAAATATTTTGGAGAAGCTTTAGATGTGAAAAGTGTAAAAATTGCGAAGATTGTAAGTCAGGATTAGAATGTCCAATATGCCAATTATGTGATGTTTGTCATAAGTAATTAGAGTTATAATTAAGAACAATTTATATATTTAGAAGTTTTATTTGTTTATATATAAGATGAATAATATTAGCATGCTCGTTGATCTAGTGATTAAATGATTAATTTAATATTGAACTATGAATAATTAGCACATTCAACCAAAGTTGTTAATTAAAAACAGCTATTAAACAAATAATTGGTTAATAAATTATTGCAAATCTACTAAGACAATTTTAAAACATAAAAAACGATTCACTTTCTCAGATGATCAGCTAAAGTACTTAGAAAAGGCCTGTTGCATTTATAGAAAGAAAATACCTTCTCAGGCAGAAGCTTAGAAATACCGGAATTTCATAAAAAACTGAAAATTTTTTAAATCAGTCCAAGTAAACATTGTAGTGATCATTGAGTTATCAGTAAAAATTGAGGATTTGAAATCGCTTGATAAATAAAACAGAAAGTAAATAATTCAGATATAGTCAGATAACTCTAAACTTAATAAGCAGAAAGAGCAGATGACGAAAAACAACGACAACCTAAACCTAAAAAAGTGATTCTGAAAGTGAATTTGAAGGACTCAGTCAGTTGGTATATAGCCAAGAAATTCAATTATAAAAGCTGAATCTTCGAAAAAAAAGTAAATTATTAACCAATAATACAAAAAAAAAAAAGAAAACCTGTTAAAATTTGCTGTGGAAACCAAAGAAATAATTTTTTACAAATACATCACTCGTCGACCCGATACAGCTAACAAGCGAGAAGAAAAGAATCAGAACTCACAAAAAAATAACTATCACAATGGTCAACTCCAAGTAAAGTCTAAAGTCTTCGACACAGCTACTCAACATTCAAAAATTGCTAGAAAGAATGCAAAGAAGTACAAACCAATTAAAGCTGAAAAGACTGATAAAGCAAGCTGAAGAGAACCATTCAGGAACAAGTCGATAATTTAACTGAAAATAAGCATAACTATTACTTATAGAATATTGATCTGCCCTGAATTATTAAGGAGTAATAATTATCTAATTGGAAAGACAGGGCTTTAGACTGTTTTCTATTGCTGGGCTATTGTGTGTTAGGGTTTTTTAAGCTTTTTGGACTTTAAATCTTTGCCGGCACTCAGTATATTAGATAATATTCTGTAACTTGTTTTACTCCTGAGGCTGATAATCCTGCCTTCAAGTAATCTGACTTTCTAAATACTTCAGAATTGTTCCTAATTTTAGCATAAAGTGATATTTTTAAGTTAATTATTATATTATAATGGCAACGATGAAACCATTCGATTCTTTATATTTGGAAAATCCGCCGAATAATTTGGAATTTATTCAAGTTTATCAAGAAAAGAGCTACAACGGTCAAAGTCTTTCATATTTTGAAGGAAATATAAATCTTCAAAGAAAATGTTATATTAGAAAATTCACATCTACTAGGGAAAAGATAAGGGCTGTAGCTGCAAGAGAGGTAGATATTATCCTCAAATTAAGAGCACTTAATATTCGGGACAATGCTATAGCCTACTTTTTCATTGATGAAGAAGCATCTTCTTCATATATATTGGTATCAGAATTTTATCCTATACGACTCTCAGAATTGGTAAACGAATGTCCAGATAAGAAGCTGATTATTATTTCAAATCTAATAAAACTTGTTTATCTTATAAATTCCAAAAGTATTTACTACTTTCTTTTAAACCCAGATACTGTTTTTATTGATGAAAATGATTTAATATTAGGGGATCATTTTCTTGCTGATCAATTTGATTTCGGAAAAGATTATGAAGAATTATTTAATAACATAAGGCTTACTAGAAATAATTATTTACAACCTGATTTTGATGATTTGTTAGATGATTCAATCGAATATTACAAAAATGACCTCGAAATCTTTAGAAGTCCTGATTTTGGATCACTGCATTTAATTGTACTATTTCTATATGATATAAATTTTAAGAGGCTTCCAGTTATACCGATTCAGAATACTTACTCTCTACTGATTAATTATAAAACTATAAAAAATTGCCCATTGTTTAAAGTTACAAATAATTTAAAAATTGTAGAAATCATTACAATGATTTGTTTAGCTGACTTAAATATAAAAAGTTTAAGTGAGTGCTTTGAATTAAATGAAATAAAACTTTATTATTCACTTACTTCTACTGAAAAATTAAATACTAATTTTAAAACTATTCTCAAAAGTTTTCAAAAACTTCAGAATAACATCTTTACATATAGAACTGCAGGAGATATCTTTTGTAATATACTTTATAAAGAATCTCAACAGATTTTAGCAAATTATTATGATATTTTACAAGAATCCAAAAATAAATTTTTAAACACTCCATGTTTTAGTACTAAAATTGATGTTCTCAACGGGATTCTTTATTTTATCTGGGTATTCCTTGTTGATATGACTTCTAGTCAAAACCTTAGAGAAAATTTTCAGTCATCAATACAAAATCAGATACGTCGCAGAGCCCTTGATTATTATTCCAAACTAAAAACTATAAAGTATTTATGCCCTTATTTGCAGGATTATATTTTGATTGGCTTGACTGCTCAATCATACAATACTGACTGGAATTATTTTTTTGAATCAGAATCTTTTTTCCTAAAACTATCCTCTTGTTTTTCACTAATTTTTTGTTGTGAAATACTTCAAAAAATTCAGAAATTATTGATGCATAAAAAAGTAATAAATATTTTATCGAAGTTTCTTGATCGAAATCTTAAGAATCAAATTTTAGATATCATTTTTAATCATGCTCTACCTCGTGTCTATATCATTCCTTTGCCAACAAGTTTACATGGCTTTACAACCCATAATTTAAACATTTTTTTGAATATATATGATCTTAAAACTATTTTTAATCCACCTCCAAGATACCTTGTTGCTTGGTTTCTTACATTATTCCACGAATTAGCTCACTTTTTAAGAAGATACACCAGCAATAATTTTTTTGAATCAAGATCAAGAATTACTCCAAGAAAAATCAATTCAAATATACCAGGATCAAACATCAATCTACCAGAAAATTTAATTGAATCAACTTCGATTAAGAATTTAGCTGAAGGCTTAATAGAACCTGATTCAATCAATAATTTGACAGAAAATTTAATAAATGAGCGAGGACTCAGAGGAGAAGTAGGAAGAGAAGCAGAAGAAGAGTTTTGGGAACCTCAAAGTTTTATCAATGATACATCTGCGAGTTATTTTCTTGAAGGTGACCTCGAAAGTGATAAGTTTATGAGTGATATAAAGATAAAAAATTTAGAGCCATCGCCTTGTCTGTCCCTTTCAAAAAGTCAAATCCCGATTTTCCTTCTGAAAGGCAGGGTATGCGGAGTAAGTAGAAAGTAAGAAAAGCTAGTTTTTTTAATAATCTTATTTAAGGAAAATTGCAAGTAAGTAAAAATTGGATTTAATACAATTAGTATGATATAAATGCAAGTGACTTATTATCTTATAATTACAACTTGATAGAGTTGAGCATTGAAATCTGGTGGATTTAATCTAACATTTATATTTGAATAATATGATATCCTAAACAATAATTAAAGGTAAATTATTATTTTTTAATCACCCCATTTAATAATTAAAGAAATGCAGGAAAATTACACTAAAAAGACTCCTTTCCATGTTACTACACAGGTAATATATTTTTTTTAATTAGACTCTAAAATTAATATAGCCATTGAAAATTAGTATGAATAAAACTAGAGTTTTACTCCCTTAAGTAATGATACACTATATTGCATGTGTATCAGCCATAATTAGAGATTTCTTAAATTATTAACATATAAATTTGCGATTACAACCACTGCAATTAGTTTCAAGCTACCTCAGTTCAGGATTGAGTTCTAAAAGTTTTTTTAAAGCTCCACCGCTGTTAAGATCTTCAATGGACTTACTGGACATGTCATATATGTGATTTGAATGATAAGATTATTTTATCTCCTTTTCTGATTATATAGGTAGAAAATAGATGAATATCATCAGGTTTGGATTGTGATGAAATTGCATTATCGAAATTAAGGAAGAGTCCAGAGTGTTGCGAGCTCGCTTGCAGAAAGGTCTTTAAGGGTTTTGGTAGATTAAGAGCTTGATTAGTTAAGAAGATGAAATTTTATAGAAATCGTTGGTTTTCACTGAGAAGGGCTTCTTGAAGATTATGAAACATTAATTTTAGATGGAATGAAATATGCTAAGGAATTTTTTAAGTAATAGTTATCAATTAAAATTCGTCAATAAAAAGTATAAATTTAGTTTAAATGCATTGAATAAATATCTAATCAAAACCTTATTAGGATTCAAACAATTAAAATATTTTCCAAATAATCATAGCATTCTACAGAAAAAAATAAATTCCTTAAATAAATCTAAATTTTAATGTGCAGATTTATAATTGCTGAAATAATTAAAATTACCAACAAATAATATCACTATATCTAACTCATCACCATAAACACTTGAGAAACTGAAATAGATCACTTAAAAACAGTGATTATTTCAGAGATTTACAAAATTCTTTAGCTTTACTTTAATCAAAACATCATCGCAATCCAAAATAGTAAAAATTCTGTCTTCAATAAAAAAATCCCTAATAAAAACCAAGTAAAAGTATCAACTTCAAATATCTCCGATTTCTATTCTTACCTAATATTCCAAATTATCTCATCAATATAAATGGAAGTATCCTATTCTTTTCTGACCTTAAAGGGAGGAGCCCACGAGTTGACCTTCCAAAGCAACGATCAGTTCGTGGACGAAATCGAGCGTCTATCAGGAATATACATTCCAGATCAGATATATTACAGAAATGGGCGAGTGACTAACCTCCCCTCTATCATGAATTCAAACGACAAGTACTTCCAAGTGACATCAAGAAGTGACAGCACATCTCGTTACTTCATAAAAACCCCTGAAGCCAGATTGAAAGTTTACCTTCCCTCAAGCAACACCAAGAAAGTGCAAGACCTCTGCAGAACTTTTGTCTCGTCCTGCAGGCGAAATTCCTTATCTTACCCAATAAACGAGTACGTTTTCAAGTTCAACGAGCAGACCTTGCAACTCGACTCTTCAATGGCAGAGATTCCCAATGACAGCGAAATAGACCTGATCAAAGAAGCCTTATACCCAGTCATCGAGTCCTTCCACATTACAGTAAAAACTCTAACTGGAAAAGAAGTCATTTGTTTTGTTGATCCAAGTGATACAGTTCTCAAGTTGAAGAAGCATATCGCTGAATTAGAAGGCATTCCAGTCGATCAGCAGCGACTGATCTTTGCTGGAAAACAACTGGAAGACGAAAAAGATCTCGGCACTTATGAAATCATTCATGAGTCAGTCCTTCATCTAGTCCTCAGGCTCAGGGGCGGAGGGATGCCGCCTTCTTTTTCTTTCAATTCAATGGAAACTGCTGTCAAAATGGAATTCTCCAAAACTGCCCCTGACTGGAGATGTGTCAGTCCTGGAATGTCTTGGCTTGGCGAATGTGTGAATCCAGAATGTCCTGCTTTCATCAGAGAAGTCATCTCCAATCACGGGTTTGGAGTCTTTAATGTGCAAACTGATCGAAATAGAGCTGCTTGCCCTATGTGCAAGGAACAACTCACTGGAGTTGGAGGATGTGGGTTCTTTAATTGTAAGTTCAAGTTTTATGGAGTGCAAATGGATGGAGTTGTCAGGGAAGGCGCTGGAGATGCTGGAAAGGATGATTATACTGCTTTTTTGAATGGTGAGGAGATTGAATGGAGGATTCTTAGAATACAGGTGGAGTTTCTTAAGGATTTGTTTTAAGTAATAGAAAGAGTTGGTTTAGTTCTTTTTGGGTTTTAGGTTTTATTGTGATACAAATGATTTTCGGGTGCTTTGTTTTTAAGATCTGATGGAAATTAAAGGAAGTTTTAGTTGAATTCATTAGTTATTAGTTTGTCAGGTACTATAAATTCATAGTAATTTTCCTAATTGTCTTGATTTTTCACTTAGTAATTTTCACTAGCTTTACTTTTGTTTGTGGTGATTTTGTTGAATTTCATTTCAATTTTATAACGAGACTAGTCTACTTAAAGAAATTCGTTTTGATCCTTTTATTGAGATCTCTTTCTTAAGCCCCAACCGATAAAGATAGATTTATCAGATCAGGTACTTCTAGAGTTTTGAGAAATTTATTGATTGAATCATTTGAGTTATTTTCAATACCAAAAATTATGATTGTTTATAAAATCTGGATCTTTTGCTCGGTCTACTGAAATACTTTCTTGGTAGAGTAAATGTTTAAACTATTCATGGTAAATCTTTTTTAAATTTTAATAATAAACTCAAGTGTTGACCTTATCGCCAGTTTCTTATAGTTAAGTTCCTTGTTTAAATTTTAAAATAAACCTATCTATCATAGTGATTTATTCATTTATTCAAGAATCATAAAAGTTTGTGAATACTTTATCAAAAAACTTTAATAATTAAGCTGAAACAAATTTTTAATCAGCCTTTCAGCTTAAAAATGCAGAAGTCTCTAATCAAAAGCTGAAAGCTATGAATATCTTCATATATTTTAAAAAAATTAAATTTCCGAGTATCTAAAAGAATACATATTTAAGTTAATCTGGACTTGGAGAGATTTGATTCGCCGTTCTCTCAAATCATCAAAATTATACTAAGAGTTCAGAAAACAACGCTGATCGTCGTCGTAAAATGTTTTTAAGAAAGATTACATCTTCCTAAGAAACATAGAGTCAAATGTTTATACCTTCTCCAATTAAAATCCTAAATGAGTCTTATCTTTAGGAATCGACCTGATCGAAAACCCAATTTCTCTTCAAACCGTGCTCCCAGGCCGCATAAAACACTCAAACCCTAAAAAATCCCGAAAACCTTCTGAAATGACATTCTAAAGACCTCTTTATCCATAAGCATCCTTAAGAAAAATTCCTCCTTATCAAGTCTTCCCGGTACAAAGCATGCTCATGATCCATGCCAAACATGCGCGAAAAGTCCTTCTAAAAATATGGCTGAAATTAAATCTAATTTCCATTCAGGTTATAATATTTCTTTTAATATGTTGGATGAAGAGAGAAATACAGACAGTTTAATCATCAATAAGATCCTCGAAATCAGCTTCTTGGCCCGAAAATCAAAGCAATGAGATCACTTCCCGGAGTGAATCTGAATCGAAAGAAATGATCATCGTCAAGGGCATTGAATAACCAGAGTCCTGGCCATTGCTAGATGCAGTGCCAGTTGTTGACTAGAGACTTTTGATGGTTTTTTCATGTCTTATACGATCATCCATGACGTCATTAATTTATGAGATCACCAACATGGTTCCTGAAGGCCTTGTTGGTCCACGTCACTCTGCCACTCAGTGAATGCAACGATAAGCGGAATCTACACTACTCTTTAATTTCTTGCTCATTTCGCATATTTTTTCATTTGAAGGTGAAACCTTCGAATAAGTGCTGAGTTTCTTAAGTTTCTCGGTTTTTTACAGCCTCTGTTCTGCGTCACTTGGTCTTTTGGGTAACTCTCTTGGATCAATTACGGGCTTTCAAACGTTAACTTGCCAAGTAATGGCGAAATTAATGGTCCACAGTTATATAAAAATGAGTGACGTGTTAGGGTGGTTCGTCCCAATTTGCATCTTCTGTGCTTTTTTGAACTTTTCTATGGGTTCCAACGATGAGTCTATGGGCAGTGCGTACGGAGCTAAGTCAATTCCACTAATGCCAGCTTTGATCCTCGGTGCGATCACAGAGATGGCAGGGTCAGTTCTATTCGGTAGGATGGTTTCAACGACTATCCAAGGGAAGCTCTTTTCATTGTCGGAGTTCGGTACCGATACAGATGATGTGATGAAAGTCGTTTTAGCTTCAGTCATCGGGGCTGCAGTCTGGCTAGTAGGGTCTTCATTGTTAGGTCTTCCCACATCGAGCACCCACTCAATTATTGGAGCAGTCTGTTTCGCAGCGATGGCAGCAAGAGGAGGCGATATCATCGAATGGGCGGAAATCGGCAAAATAGTTGCAAGTTGGTTCTTATCACCACTGCTAGGCTCTATCGCAGTGTGGATAATCTACGGCGCGCTTCACATCAGTCTCTTAAGAAACCGAGACAAGGCTTATGAAAGGACGAAAAGATGGATTCCCTTGATTTTCTTCATCTGCAACACGACTCTTGGATTGTTTGTTGCTCTTAAAGGAATACAGTTGCCATTGACGATACCCAGATGGCAGCCTGCTTTGGCTGTGGTTTGCATTTCTGCGTTTTTTTCTATCATTATTGCACTTTTTGGAGTACCTTATGTGGCACGCAGGATTGACTCGGGAGCTGACACTCGAGTGTTTGTTGGGACTTACACTGATCCTAGAGCTGAAAAACTTTTTTCTTATATTGAAATTTTTAGTGCTTCTTTGTTTAGCTTTGCGAGAGGGTCGAATGATGCTTCTCATGGAACTGGACCTTTTGCTTTAGGAATCGCGATTTATCTTGATGGAAAAGAAGCTTTGACTGGGGACCCTAGGGAGGTGGACGTATGGGTCATGGCCATAGGAGGAGTCTGCATGGCCCTAGGACTTATTTTCCTGGGGAAGAAAGTAGTCAAGACAGTAGGAGACTCCTTAACTGAAATCACTCCTTCAAGTGGTGTCATGACTGAACTCGCAACAGCCATCGTTGTCTTAGGCTTCAGCGCTTTAGCTCTGCCAATCAGCTCAACCCACACTATGGTCGGAACCATTTATGGCATGAGCAAGTTTCGAAAACATGTCATCGAGCGTTGGTTTGTCGAACCTGAAGGAAAAGAAACTAAAGAAATGGTCGAACCTAAAAGAACTGGAAAAACTCGAAGAGAAGACGTTGACAACAGCGAAGAGGAAAATTCAGACTCTTCGAAGTCCAAAGGGTCGAATTCTCAAAGAATTATTAATGAAGAACCCGCTGATAATGGCAATGAAGAACAAGGACCTCCTTTGACTGGATTCAGAGGATTCATGAAGAGACATAAAACTTCGATCAAAATCTTTTCAGCTTGGGTTATCACTATTCCTCTTTCTGGAGCCATCGCGGCAATGTTTTATGCGATGTTTGATGCATAATTAGTATGTTAATTATTTAGGTTGATCAAATTTAGAAGGTTTGGGTTTTAAATGAGTTTTTTTTCAGTTTATCTTTTAGACTACCTGATTAAATCGATAGGGTTTAGGAATGTTTTTATTTGTTTCATACTTATGTTGAAACTTTAGTAATTATCAAACTTTAAATCATCTAGATTGCTTTTAGTCAAAAATTCATTTGTTAAGTATTTGCTGTCTTACAATTCTCGTTGGTTAAATTTCGTTTATTATCTTGAAGAACCCATCAACACACATTTTCATAATTATTCCAAATTAAGTATTTTCAAATTAACTCAGGATGTTTAAAGAAAAATTTCCCAAACTCAATGAAAATCCGAAATTTTCAGTTTTCAATCCATTCTTCAACCTATTCACCTAAAGGAAAAAAAATGAAAAAAATATAACCATGGCCTACTTAATCGCTAAAAGTAAAAAAAACACAAAAACCAAAAAAATTTCCCTAAAATTTAACTTGAAATATCCAGATATCAAAACTCCTCCTTCATAATTGAACAACCCATTCACCAACACCATCATTCCATAAAAATCCACAAATCCTCTAAAATATCCTCAAACATCATCAACTATGCTAAAAATTCTTCTAATTCTAATTCATAAAAACTTCTAATATTTCATGGTTCTGAAGCATCTTCAATACCTGTTGATCCCTCTAATCAGCGCATTGCTCTGTGGAGGAGATCACACAACAATAGAAAGCGGTCCAAGGTCTTCGAGACATCTGGTATCACGTTCATCGACCTTATCCCCAATCCGCCTGAGTTACTACTACTACAACTTCACTTTAAACAACCAGACCCTCGAAGACCAATTCAAATCATCTTTGATTCCACAAGTGAATTCCTATTTCACCACAAGCCTAAGAGTCTACCCAATCCAAGACAACTTGAAGCTTTCGTCCTCTTCCTGTTTATCAGCAGTAAAAGTGCCATCAGAGCACAAAACTGAAGGCGTTTCAAACACAGACGTCTTGATCTACATCACGACGAATCAACTCAAAAACGTCAATTACGTCGCTTATGCAGGGGCTTGTGAGACTGACCAGTACGCTTTAGGAAACGTCTTGGCAGGCACCGTTGTAATCAACGTGCCCAACTTCAGCGATAACTCGATGGAAGAGTGGCTTGCGAACATCGCCCATGAAATGTCACATTTGCTGGGTTTCAGTTCAGGGTTGATGAGTAAATGGAGGAACTCTACTGGGCAGCTTTACTCTTCAGATCAGATTAAGAAGAAAGTGACTGTCAGAGGCGTTGAGAAGTCGATTTTGATCACTCCGAATGTCCTGGCCAAGGCCAGGACTGCATTTAATTGCTTGACTATGGAAGGAGTGGAACTGGAAGAAGCTGGAGGGGATGGAACTGCAGGGTCTCATTGGGATAAGCGGATTATGATGAATGATTACATGACGGCTTTTATACCTGCTGATGGGATTTTTTCTGATGTCAGTCTTGCTTTGTTTCAGGATACTGGATGGTATGATGTGGATTACACCCTGGCTCAGTCACCTTATTTCGGAAGGAACATGGGCTGCGATTTTCTTGAGAAAAAGTGCCTTATTAATGAAGTTCCGTTGAATTCTACTATGTGGTGTGTCAATCAGACAAAGTGGGGATGTGACTTTTTTGGAATTAATAAAGGAGGGTGCAAATTTTCTAATTATTCTGATGATCTACCGGAAAGTATGCAGTACTTTTCTTATTCTAAGATACTTGGAGGGGGGGATAAGTATATGGATTACTGCCCTTATAATATGCCTTTGACTAATGGAAAGTGTCGAGGTAGAGGAGCTGTCTCGACTTATGTTTTTACTAACGCTTATGAAGTCATTGGAGAGAAAAGTCGCTGCTTTGAGAGTACTTTAATGAAGAAACCTTATAAGGTTTCTTCATCAACTACCAATTATGCTGCTTGCTATGAAGTAATTGCTTGTAATAGCACGAAAGTAACAATTAAGATTGAAGATAGTATTGTTTATTGCTCTTTTGAGGGAGAAAATATCACTTTAAGTGGATGGAATGGGTGGTTCAAATGCCCAAGTGACCGAAGAATCTGTTCAGATATTCCATGCGCGAGCTACTGCAGTGCACGAGGTTCATGTTCAGGCCAAGGAATCTGCAGCTGTTTCTCAGGTTTCGGCGGAGACATCTGCAACGTGACATGCAACGCAAACTGCAAAGAATGTTCAAACACAGAAAACTGCACATCCTGTTTATCAAATTACTTCTTAAAGACAGACCGTTGCTGTCCTTCAAACTGCGACGCTTGCAATATTTCAAGTTACTGCGAGACCTGTTCAAAAGGTTACAAATTAAGTCAAGGCGAGTGTAAATCTTGCTCATCAGGTTATTATTTAAGTGAAGAAAAATGTTTAAAATGTTCAAGTCATTGTCTGTCATGCAGTGAATCAGGTCAGTGCTCTGAATGCGAAGACAATTACCACTGGATCCAGTCTCAATGCTGTTATTATAACTGTTTAGAATGCAATTCTACAAGTTTCTGCCTTACTTGTGACAGTGACTTATACATTGACTCTAATGGAAAGTGCCAGCCTTGCCCAGTCGGGACTTTTTTCAGTGATAATACTTGTAAAAGTTGCATTTCGAATTGTGATGTTTGTTCAGATGCCTCGACTTGTGACTCTTGTTCTTCTTCCTATCAAAAAATCAATCAAATGTGCTGTCCTCAGCACTGCAGTGAATGTAACCAGTCCTCTTTTTGCTTCACATGCAACAGTGAGTACTTCCTCAATGATGGAAGTTCAGAAACTCCTTGTGTCAAGTGTAAAGAAAATTGCCTTACATGTAAAAATTCACAGTCTTGTGATGAATGCATCGACTCCAAAGCACTGCCTGATTCAAAAGGTGACTGTTCTTGTATTTCAGGGTATTTTCATTCAAATGATAGCAAAACTTGCACACCTTGTTATTCGGAGTGCGAGACTTGTCGGTCCAAGTTCATTTGTGAAACTTGCAAGGTTGAAGGGGCTGTCGCTAAAGAAGACGGCATCGGATGCGAGTGTCCTGAAGGCTTTTATTTGGATTCTAGTTGTAAAAAATGTGACTCGGAATGTTTTACTTGTGAAACTTCGACAACTTGTTTGAAATGTAGGGACTTGGATAAAGAGGTCAATAAAAGTAATGGAATTTGTCAGTGCAAAATAGGAATGTTTTTGATTAGTGATGGCTCTTGCTCGCCTTGTAATGAAAATTGCAGGATTTGTGGAAAGGATAATGTTTGTGTTGAATGTAGGGATTTGAATGCTGACCCTGGTAGAGATTGTAAGTGTAAAACTGGGTACTTTTTAGATGGGATTTCTTGTTATTTATGTCCTGAAGATTGTAAGGAGTGTGATGATTTTTATACTTGCACCCAATGTTTGAACCAAAACACATACCCAGAAAACAACTGCACCTGCGATGAGGAATCAATGAAAATCTCTAAAAATATCTGCATCTGCCAAACAGGTTACAACAATTACCAAACTTCCTCATTTTCCTGCTTAAAATGCACAAGATGGCTTCAAAAGGAAGACCTATCCCTAGTCCTTCGAAGTTCTTTCTTCGAACTCGATATTTTCCTGAACTTCAGTTTATCCCTTTCACTTCAAAACCTTTCCTTCGCCCTTGACCAAGCCAGTCAAAAAGCCCTTGGATTGAATTTCGAAGAGTTTAAACTGAATTCAACTCATTTTCTTTTCCAACTAGGCCAAAACAACTTGATTTTCAACAAAAACCTGACATTTAACCTTTCTCTCCTCTTCGCAAACACATTAGAATGCGGTTTCGAAGCCCAAGGTCCAGCGAGTCTCGAAACAAAGAACCCATTCGGACTTCCTTCTCCATCTTCAACAATAAAAGCCCCTAAAGAGTTCGGCTACGACTGTAAACTAAGTCAATCCTTCATCCTTTCAGGGAATCTTTCAACAGGTGGACTGGGAAAAGACTTGTCCTGCTCTTGGGACTTGAGCCCAAAACTTGACCTGCCCGAATCAGAGTTGAAAAGTTGTTCAATTCAAGTGACTGCTAAACTCGTTACTTCAGTCTCTGAGTTAAAAGTCGTTTTAACTGTTGAAAACTATCTGGGAAGGACCAGCTCTTCCTCGGCAAAAGTAAAAATTTTTCAAAAAGTTGAAGTTTCTGTTGATTTGTTTGGGAATAACTCGTGTAGTCCTTCTAAAAAATGCCTGGTTTTCGTTGATAGGATCAGTCGATGTAATAAGGAAAAAATGTTGACTTATCGATGGACTTTAATGAATAACACGGGGGATAATATCAGGAAACTTCAAGAAACGACGACTTTGCCTTTTTTGGTTATCTATCCGAATACCTTGACTCCTGGGAACTGGACTTTTAAACTGACAGTTAATCAAGATTCAAAGGAAATTGAAAGTTTTTCATTTAATTTAAGAGTTTTACCTGAAAAACCGAAGATTTTAATTGACAAGTCTCAAGGACCGGTCTCTGTTTTTTATGACTTTTTTCTTAATGCCTCGAAAAGCTTCGATCCGAATCTTTTGAACTTGGAAGGTGGAGTTTTTTGTGAGTGGAAATGTTTTTATCAGTCAAAATCCTGCGATTTTCAGATAGATGTCAGTGATTGTACTGTGAAAGTCCTTCAGAAGTACCTGGAAACAGGAAAAATCTCACAAATTTGGCTGAAAGTCACTTCAATCAAGTACAAAACTTGGAGTGAAACTTTTTTTCAAGTCACTTTAGTTGACTTGAAAGTCCCTGAAGTAAAGATCTTTGAATGGAAAACAAAAGAAATCCCTGAAAAAATCCCTTTAAACCAACCCACCCGGTTCTCAGCAGTGATTAATTCAACAAGAAGTTTTTTATTAAAATGGTCAACAAACAGCATCCATTTATCAAATCGAGTCTTCGTTGATGTGAATCCATCAAAGCTGGCAATGATCAGAGGTAATGTTTACAGTTTAAAATTAAATCTAATTGACCAAAACTCCGAAAATCTTGTCTTTTTCGAAGAGTTTCGAGTCAATTCCCCGCCTTTATTCGGAGGATTTAGTGTCTCGCCAGGATCAGGAAAAGAGAGCCTCACTGAATTTTCATTTATAGCAAAAGACTGGAGAGACGATGAAGAAGACTACCCTTTGATTTACTTTTTTTCATTTAAAAGTAACTCTGGTGCGATTTTACTTAGATCTAGTCAGTCCAACTTCCTGTTAACGACTCTTCCTTACCTTGGAAGTCCTTCTGAAGCAACCTGCCGAGTTTCTGACTCTTTGGAAGACTACACCGAAGTGAAGACCGAGGTGAAAGTAGAGAAAATGCAAGACTCTGAAGTAAAAAACTATAAAAAACAACATGAATTGATAGAACCTCCGACAAACATTCCTTTAATCCTAGCCAACCTCCTCAGTTTCACCCTTCAAAGAGACTTTTACACATCAGGGCAATTCACCTTCCCAGACTCTGACACTCTTGACGATTATCAAGAAATTTATGATTTTTGTCTGGAGAAAATTGAGAAATTCTTAAAATTCAGTGAAAATACTGATTCTTTTGTAGAAATCACTTTGGCTTTGCTTTTAGGTCTCACTTCTAACCCTGCCTTGAAGACTGAATCGAACTTTAAATCTACCTTGGCTGTTGTTTTAGAGTTAATTGAAAAACTTTCAATTGTTGGAGTTGAAAAAAGTGCAGGGGATGCGATTTTGAAGGTTTTAGAGAATATTTATGAGATGGATGATGAATTGGTTACTAGGAAAACGTTTATTCTTTCGGAAATAATTGCGGTTGTTGAACGGGTTAATTTACTTGTGTTGAAGAGGATAAAAGATGGACAGAATGGAATTATTAGCTCTGAAAGGGTTTTTTGTTATCTTTTCGCTGTGGAAAGCAAAGATTTTCAAGGGTTTAGATACAAAAATTCGGAATTTTCAGTTGATTTGCCAGCTTCTGCTTTTGATTCGAGTGGTGAGGGATTTTTGCTTGGGTTAATGACGACTCATTTCAAGTTAAAGCCGGCAACTAATTCTTCACATGAACTTGTTTCTTTAAGTACTTTTAATGTCACTGGGTCACAAAGACTTGCTGTTGTTTTGAATGAAAATTTGATTTTAATTCAAATTCCAGTGAATTATTCTTATCCTAACAATGATTATGGAAAGTGCTCTTATTTGAATAGTTATTCGGGCTGGGATGATTTTGGATGTGAACTTCAGAGCCTATATGAAAACTCAGTTGTTTGTAGATGTGCTCATTTAACCACTTTCACTTATGTTTCAGAAAGCTTTGATGAGGATGATGGATCGGAAAATCATCGGCCCAAAGAATTCACAGCAGAAACTTTGAAATTTCCAGGCTTTTTGCTGTGTCTTACCCTGTTTGCACTTTACAACCTTCTGTTGGTCAGAATCAGGATTACAAAGTATGAAAAAGAGGGTAAAGAAACTAAAAATGATGATTTGAAAGTAGAAGAAGCGAAAGAGGAGCCGCTAGATGAAAAAGTGAATGAACGCAAAGAAAAACAGCATAAAAACACTGAAATAGCAACAGATCGAAAGTTCAGATATGAAAAAATCTTAAAAAAGAAAATTTCAGAGAATCCAGAGATAGTTTACGAAGAACCTCAATTCAAAGGTGACGAGCTGATAATAGAAATCCCTGTAGAAAAATATCAAGATGAAAATGATTTAAACATAGGAGACTCATTAGATGTTTCCAAATCCAATTTAAAATACTCTTCAAACCTTATTCTCGACCAGTTCCACACAGTCCACATCCTAATGTCATTAAAAAAGTACCGAAACCACAGTTACCTCCTATCAAGAAGCTTTTTCCTCTTCATAGTTTCAGTTCTTTTCGACTGTTTATACTACGACTACTCCTACCGAAACACTTCTGTTGACGACTTTGAAGACTTTTTAAAGAAAAACCTGATTCTTTTCAACGTCATCACGATTTTATTCAGTGCAGCTGTCGTTATCAGTGTCAGGTTATTTTTTTACTTTATTTTACATGTGATTTTATACAAAAAACTAAAAACGATGAAGTACCTGGCTTTAAGTATTTTGTTTATCTTGACTTTTGTTTACTTCTCGTATTTAATTTCTTGCTTTTCAAATGGATTCACACGATTCGTTAATAATGTTTGGGTAGTTTGCGCGATTTTTAGCATCGTCTTGGAGATCAGCTTGTTTGACCCTTTTTCTCATCTATTTGCGTCGCTGGCAAAAAGAATTTACATAAAACTCTTGAGAAAAGAAGAGAAAAAGTAGTAAGATTAGAGTTTTAAGATACCAGGATAATATTTAACCTTTTATCATTTTGCAGAAAAATCCTTAAAATGATGAAAAAGCAGAAAAATCTTCACCTGCTAAAAAATCTTCTTCCTTATTCTAACTTTCCCAATAGTCCCTCTTAAAGAACTCCCAATTCTAATCTAACTTCATAAATGGAAGTTACTAAAGAAATATACACTTGGCTATGTCAAATCAAAGTCATCGACCCTGCCCTACCAATTCAAGACAACGTCAAAATAACTCTTCCAGAAGAAATTTCAGGCGAATTCGAATCCGGTCAGCTTTTTCCATCAATAATAAAACGAATCCACCGACTTCAAAACGATTTAGACAGAGAAGTGACCCCGATGCCAGAAATAAACTCTTTAAAAAACTTGAAATCACCAGCAGCAAAGCTTTATAACTGGAAAATCTTATCATCCGCTCTTGTTTTGATCAATGTGAAGCTAGACCCTGACATCCTTTCCCTCATCGTCGCTGGTGACCGAGACATGGTCGCGACTTTGCTCACCGACCTTCATCAAACTGAGCAAAACATCAAACTCAAAACAGAAAAAAAGAAAAAAATCACCCGAAAAAGCTTTCAGAAAAAAAACCCTGGATTTTTAATCGATTCTGTAAAACCTGAAAAACCTTTAGACCAATGCGAAACTTGTTTAGAATTTCTTTTAGTTTCATTTTGCCGTCATTTTTCTCTTCATCCAAAGCAAGCAGCAGGTTTATTAACCCAAGGTGGGAAGTACCTGATCTTCGTGGTCTCAAAAGGCTTGAAAGGAAAACACAGTCCAATTGTCTCTTGGTACTCAGAAGTCTACTCAAACCTTCCAAGTCTCTTGTCCCTTCTCCTGCGAGAGGTCTCTCAAGGTTCAATAGAAATAATCCTGTCCTCTTTAAACTCAGGTTTCCTTTCAAAAAACTCTGAAACCGTTCAATGGACTTGCAGAATTTTCGCGAAACTCGGCTCGGACTTGTCCGAGCAGGACTTATTGCCACAGGCTTGGGACTGGTTCGTTTCAGAGTCCTCAGGGCTTGAAAGTAGTTTAATCGCTTACAACCGGTTTGAAAGTCAGATCCAAAGCCAGATCATCAACGTTTTAGTTCAATTCGGAAGAAATAACTTCACTGAACTTTTCACCATTCAACTTAGAAATAGTCTTTCTAGTACTCCGGAGTATCTTTCGACTATGGATAACTTTTTGATTAGTTTAACTGAAATTCGTGCTGCGAAGACTGAGCTTTTTTCTGCCGGGATTTTAGAGTATTGGGTTCAGTTAGCTTTACAAGAAACGGACTTGGAAGGAACTACTAAACTTCCATCAAGTCATTTTTTGTGTAATCTTTGGATTTACTTTCCTGGGATTTTTGAAAGTAATGAAGGACTCGCTGTTGAGGTCATGAAAGTTTTGAAAAACTTGTGGAGGGATAAATCTCGGGTTGTTAGATTCTGCAGTATTTCTAAAGCGTTTCAGTTGTTAGATGTTTTTACGATGGAGAGAAATGCTTTTGCACCGATTATTTATAAGACTTTGACGTTTTACCTTGTTGAGCATTATCGGGATGTCGAGGTTCGTGAAGTGATTCTTTTTAATTTTTTAGAGATTTTTGAGAAGAACCCAAGTATTCCTATTGGGATCTTGGTAGATCCTTTGATTAAGCAGTACCAAGTCTCAAACGACGTGAATTTCAACTCAATTGACTTCCTTTTCTTTTCTAAACTTTCAAAGCACCCACGGGTCTCAGTCCGTCAAGCCTTGCAAACAATGGACGTATTAGGAAAGATCTACATGACAAGAGAAGTCTTTTTAAAAGCCTCTTCCAACCCATTCATGTCATTTTCAAAGCGTTTCATCGACCACTCCTCAATCCAAGAGTACTTATTCCGCCTTTTAAAATACACCTGCAAAGTCACTACAAAGCCTGACTTTTCCCAAAACAAGCAACCAAAGCAAGGTTTTCAAATAACCAGTCTTCTCGACCTATCCTCAAAAATAATAAAAATCAGCAACGAAGTCCTTAATTCTCGAATTCTTGAAGAACTCTGTGAATCAAACGGAATCCACCGCAGGTCATCAGGAAGCAACTCAAAAGGTCTCTGTTCACTTTTAAAGTTATTCGGCGAACCTCGAGAGTTAATTGAGAATTGGCTGGAAAATCACCCGGAACCTGTTGTTTCTGAGATCATCACTGAACTTGACGCGAGTTCTCAACGTGGAAGTCCTTCAAAAGTAGTGAAAAGAAATGCGCCTCGAACAGGGTCGTCTTCCACCTCGCTTCATAGTTTCAACCTTCTGCCGAAGACCAGGGCGGACCTTGACTTGCAACGTATTCGGCAGAACTTCTTGGAAAAAGAGCTAAGTGCCCAGATAGAAAGAGAAAAAGAAGTAAGTCAACTTGAAGCGAGGAAAAGAAACCTTAGGAAACAACTTGAAAGGAAAAAACTTGAGACTGGATCGAGTTTCACTATTAACTCAAAACCGAATACGGCGAAATTTGAAGCGCTTATGATTTCAGAGATTTCTGTTGAAGAACGAGAAATTGTTACGGTTTTACTGAGGAGGTACTCGAGACCTTTGAAATTGTTGTTTAAGAAGTACTCGAGTACTGGGTATAATAACTCGGTTGTCGGGAAAACAACTTTTGAGACTGTTGCTGAGAAAAACTCTGTCATTTCTGACTCGGAGATTTATAAAATGCTGAAGGAACAGGGAATCACTTCGAATATGGTTTCTTTAGAAGAGTTTTCTGCTATTATGAAAAGTTTCTGTCATAAAAATAAAAAGTCGGCCATTAGAGCGAATTTTTTTGAGTTTCAGGAACTTTTGGTGCAGACTGCTTTGTTTATTTATTCTAAGCCGGGTCATGATCTGAGTCACTTGCACCCTGCAATTTCCCTAAAGTCCCTTTTCGACCACTTCCGAAAATCCTCAACATCCAAAGGCATCCAGGCGAAATTTTACGACGAGCCAGATCCAGGAGTAGGTGACCGAGAAGTAGTGAAAAGACTAAACCAGCTCCTCGAAAAAAACCCAGACTCCGAGTTGCCCGAAGGTTACAAAAAAGTGATTGAAAGTGAAGTCGACATTCATTTCGAAATTCCAGATTTCTTCGAAATACCTGAAAGTCAACGAATAGGTATCACGATTCTTGACGATTTACTAGAAAAAAAATTCAATTTTCACATCTTAGAACCCGTTCTTCGAATAAAAAGCGTTGTCAGGGCACGAGGGGTGTTAATGAAGCCCCAGATAGTCCCTGAGCACGACTTATCACTATCACTGGGCAGTAAGTTCAACATGTCATCAGTGGGGACGACTTACCACAAAGCCGTTTACCAGCCGAGTCTTCCAACTGACCTGAACCTGACGCCGGGCATTAAGTTCGAAATTGCACGGCTGACTGGGAAGTACCCTCAGGACCTGCTTTATGAGTCAGCGCGACTTTTAGACGATATTCTTCACTCAGTCGACTCGAAAAGCAATGTCTTGGTCAGTCGCAATAATAAAGCAAAAACTATGAACAAGGCTCAAATGCTCAAAGAACAAGACATGCAGATAAAAAAACTTGAAGAGGAAAAAAAAGAAGCGAAAAGAAAACTTCGAAGTCAACTCATTGAATCTAAACTTAAAAAAGCACAAGATGCGAAAAATGAAAAAACTCGAGTTGAACAGGAAAAAAAAAGAATGGATGAGGAAAAAAGAAGGGAAAACTTAAAAAAACTGGAAGATAAGAAAAAAGAAGAAATCGCGAAAAAGGAAAAAGAACTGCAAGATTGGAAAGAAAGGAAAAAGGAAGAACTAGAAAAACTCAAACAAGAAGAAAACTTAAAAAAAATGCAATCTGATGAAGAAAAAAAGAGAAAATTAGAAGATTTCAAATCACGTCAAAAAATCCAAGCACTTGAAAAAATCCTTGAAACAAAGCCTCAAGAATCTGAAAAAAAACCTCCAAAGCCAAAACTAGAAAAAATCTTAAAAAAAGAAAAACTTCTAATCGAAGAACAAAAGAAAACAGAAGAAAAAATCCAGTCCTCACTAAACAGTCCTAAAATCCAAGAAGTCCTTGCAATTTACAGCAAGTCACTCGATTCGATTTTCCATCATTTCAGCAAGTCCAGCAATTCAGACTCTCTTCCTCAATCAGGATTCACACGTTTCTGTTCAATGTTCAACATCACATCAGTCCTCATCAATGCTGAAGAAGTTTTAAAAGTTTTCCGTCAAGTGACCAAATCAAAAAATACAGTCAATTTAAATTCAGACCTTTTTAAAGAAAGTTGTTTCCGTCTGGCAGTGCTTTCAAGGGAAGAACTTGAGAAAATTGATGAATGTGGACATTTGGAAGATATTGAAGCTTTTAATAGATTTTTACTGTATTTGAGAATAACGCCGCAGGTGAAGGAAACTCGTGATTTGCTTCAAAGTTTGGAAACAAGTAATAATAAAACTCACCCGAGAGATAAAAAACTTTTTAAACTCGCAAGGTCAATGAGTCGTGATAAGACCCCGGCGGAGGTGAGACTAAGGCCGATGTCGAATAGAAGAAAATAAATACAATTAAAAAATAAGCAACTCGCGTAATGGCTTCAGGTCTTCTTGTTCTTCGGCTGAGTATAAGGCCAGAAGGTCTTTTAGAGTCATCGGGTCTAGTGACCAACCACCTTCGATTAGTTCTTTTATCGCTTCGACAAAACTGATAAGGTGACTGGCTGGCATACCTTTTGAGTGCTTTAGGTAGTCTAGCATCTTTGTGTAGACAGTAATCTGAGACTTGCTTTTCTCAACAAAAGAATAACGCGACTTCTCAATTTTTTTCTTAATCAAATCAAACTTCTGAAAAGAGTGAATTTTCCCTTTATAAGCTTCATTATCCGCCATGATCATTCCAGCTTTTTTCCTCAAATAAAAAGGTCTTTCCGCCTGTAATTTCGCTAAAATCTGCAAAGTTTTGCTATTTAAATTACTTTTCATTTCTTTAAACCCATCAATGCAATTAGTCTGTAACAAATTCGTTCTACTAGTAGTCTGATCAATAGAAACTGATCTTTTTTCCTCAATAAGCGGCATTTGACTAACAATAACCTTTTCCGGAGACCTAGCCCTGATCTTTCCAAAGACGCTGAACCTTTTCGAAGACCCAGAGCTAGAAGAAGCTTTTTTCTCATTATAAGCCTTTAAAAGTGCATTACGATTATACTGATTACTGCTAAGTTTCATAAGTAACTTTTTATCATTATTCCACCGCACGCCAGGGTTAAACTTGCAGAAAACTTCTAATCCATTCATTCTTTTCTCAAAGTTTGATAAGTCCTGTTGGCATTTATCTATCTTCGAAAGGACCAACTCACTATCCGAGTCAATTCGACGATTGCCTTTAATACAATCTCTGAAAGAAGGAAGGTCAATTTCTTCAGTTTTTCCGTTTATTAAAGAAACATAAGCCAGTGGCTTTTCATCATTTTCGAAGTAGTCTGAAAAGACTGACCTGTTATTTCTCAACTTTGAAAGAACTGGAGGAGGACTGGGCGTCATGTGTCTGATGCCGCCTTTACCTGTGCGAGTTTCTCTCGCGAGTTTGTAAGTTTCTTCTACTAAATCTCCGAGTTTTAACTTTCCTGAGTCTTTTGAGTGCCCGAGCTTACTTTTAAAGATAAGGTCTGGACTTTCTTCTCTGATTGGAGAAGGACTTTTAGGGACTACCTCGGGTTTTGAGTACTTTGAATTTAGTTCTCGGTAGTCTTTTAGACCTTTTGACATTCTTTTGATGAACTTCTCGTGGTCTTTTGTGATTTCTTCGTCAAAAAATTGAAACCTGTTCTTTGTGATGCCTTTTGCTAGTTCTAGTGTCCGATGATAGGTGTCGAGAATTCTGGTTTTCAAAATAGAGTCTTTTTCCATATTGACTATAAGAAATCGAGATTACGACAGAGGACAGAAGAAAAATTGAGAAGTGATTTGCTAGGGTGTTAGGGTGTTAGGGTGTTAAGGTGTTAGGGTGTAAGATTTTAAGATTTTCTTAAATATTGAATTTCTTTAAAATTTTATCAAATTTCTTGACATAAAAAATAATGAACCATTCAAACAACTTTAACAAGTGGTTTGTTTTGTTGCGTCTTTCTATCATCGGTGTTGTTTACCAGGTCCAGCATTACAGTGATCTTTAAACAGTCTTCTCGTTCATAGCAGCTGGAAGTTCAATGCTTGAAGACCTTGAAATCAGCAACTTTCAATACAGCATTTTAAGTGGTCCCTGTTCACTTCTCATCACAGCTCTCACAATTATGCCATTATCAAGAAAATCCGATCAACTTTACCGACCAGTGATTTTTTTACTGTTATGTTCAATTCTTTCTGGATTATGCACTTTTTCGACAGGTTTCGTTGAAGGTTTCTGGAGCCTTCTATTAGTCCGAGTATTTTTTTCTTTTAGTTCTTCATCAATCTCTCCAATAAACTTGCGAATTCTTTCAGATTCTTTTGGGTTTCACTTGCGAGGTACAAGTTCAAGTTTGTATTTTCTGACAGTTTACTTTGGACTTAGCTTATGTTCTGGAATTCTTTATCTTTGTTCTTTATTTAATTGGAGAGACTTATACCTCGCCCTAGGTACTTTTAGTGTTTTTTTATCAATTCTTCCATTACTTTCCTTTCTGTCATACAAAAGAGTTCCAGGGCCTTCCAGGGTGTTACCAGATTTGAAGTCTTTATTCAGCAGTTCAACTCTAATATTATCAGTGACAGGTCTTTCCTTTAAATACATAAACCAGTTCATTCGAGCATCTTTTGAATCTCTTTACTTTTCAAGAGCATTTCCAGAACATATCACTTTGTATTCAATTCTCAACATTTTTTTTATCCTTTTTTCCCCTTTTTCATCTGTTTTGATTGGAAGACTTTCAGATTATTACGAGTCAAGTGTGACGAATATTAAAGCGATTTTTTGTGCTGCGAGTTTTTTTTTAACAGTGCCTTTTACGGTGGTGATGTATTTGACTGAAAGTTTTGAAGTTGCAATGATTTGTTTAGGGATTTCTTCGCTTGTGGCTGAAGCTTATATTGGAGTCTCGTATTCGGTGATGATTAATTTGACCAGGCCCAGGTTGAAAGCTTTTCAAACTGCCTGGATGATGAGTGTTACGATGGTCTTAGGAGCTGCTGCTGTACTCGTTGTTGGAGTGTTTTATGATCAGTTAAATGACTTGAGAATTGCACTTGTTGCTTCTGCTGTTGTTTCGCTTATTTCTGCTGGGTTTTGCTTTGTGTGGGTTTCTTTTGTTTATAGGAAAGATCTTCAAGAATTTCAAAGGAAGGAATATAATGAAGTGCCTCTTAATGATAGTGTCGAGAGATAATGTTTTTTAAATGATGTTGTTTTCAAAAATCATCTTTACTTATAGAACTATTTCGCTTAAATTAAGCTATAAATGGATTTTTTTAAAAGAATCGTCTCTTTGCCAGAAAAGTTTTTCTTTGAAATTTCAATCGATTCAATTCAAATCACACTTCCTTTCGACTGTTTCCTGCAGATCACTGTGAAGCGAAACCAGAAAAAGAAAGAAAAAACATCGAAATATCCTTACATCGCCTCTTCTCGGTCACTTGAACTAGACTCAAGACTAACATTTCCAGTGACTCTTTACAAGTCTTCTTCAGGTTACAATGAAAAGCTTTACTTCTTCCGCCTTCTTCAAATAACAGCGAAAAGAACATTAAAGAACGGAAAAGCTTCTTTCAACATTTCAAATCTTTTAAAATCCAGCCCTTCAAGTCTCTCCCTGCCCTTAAAAAACTGCTCCGACCCAAAAGCTTCTTTAAATTTGACACTTTCCCTTTCAAGAATCATCAAAACTGAAAGTTTAAACTTCGGCTTCATCAAAGAAAATCCTGAATATCGTGAATCTCGGTCTTTTGACCATAGTCCTCAACTCTCAGAAGAGAAAAAAATGAAAAACAGGGAAAAATTTTTAAGAAGAATAGAAAAAGTTAATGATTTCAGAAATTCTCCAATGTCTGCTGTTGTTCTTCAGGAAAGTGATGTTAGCTCTTGTGGGTCACCTGGAAGCCCTGTGAGGTTTTTAGAATCTCCTGAAAAAAATAATGTGAATCTTGCAGGGTTTTCGATAAATCCTATTAAAATTGACTTTGATGAAGGAGGTAATGGGTTTAGTTCTCCTGAAAATAAGGAAAAATGGGAAAATTTCATTGATTCTGAAAAAAATTCACCGGTTAAGAGAAATTCAAGAAATTTGCAGGAAATCAGTGAAGAAAGTTTTGAAATTGATAAAAAAGATGAGTTTTGTTTGGGTGGACTGGAAAAAATACAGGTTTTTGAAACACCTGAGAAAAAAGGGATGGAAAAAGATTTTGAAGATGAGAAAGATTTGAGGAAAATTGAGGAAGAAGAAAAATTTAAACTGGTTGAAGAACAGGATAGTGAAATTGATGAAAACACAGGAAATAATAAAAAAATTACTGAAAGTCAAGAGGAAAGTTCTGATAAAAACTTGATGGAAGAATTGCCGAAGAACTCTTATTTGGATACCCAACCCAATTGCAATTCAAAGAAAGAATTAAATAATGTTGAGATCAGTTCTAATGAAAATCAAGAAAAATGCTGTAAATGTTTTATAGTTTAATTGTATAGTAACCTTATTAGAATGTTGGTTTACGTTGTAGTCTCTTGTATGGGTTTACTTGTCGTCGACTGTGGCATTCGTTGCACACGGATATTGCTAAAAAGTTGTTTTTTCTTAAGCAATGAAGACAGACCTGATCATGACAACTAGTACAAATTTCAACAACATACAAATAATTAACACTTCTCTGACAAAACCCACAATTGATCATCTCATACCTAGACCCAACATAAGTATCAACCCAAGAGACACTTTCATTATGATTACACCCTCCACAAGTAATCGGTGAGAAGTCCTTCAAGAACTCTTGTCGAATATAACAACAAATACACTGAACAATTTCCCCTCTTTTAATAATAGCTTCACATCCAACACAAACCGACCCAGGAGGTATTTTCGGTCTTTGATTTCCCGAGCTAGAAGGCGGTAATTGTTTATTAAAAGCCGAGGCACAACATTTATCACATTTCAAAAACAAAGAACTTCTTTTTAACATTCGATAACATTGACTACAAAAGAAGCTTCCACAGATCAAAACAAGACTTTCAATGATTTTCGATTCCGCTGCAAGGACATCTTCAGTTTCATTGACTTCCAATGGAGAGTCTTGAACAAGAGACTCATTTAAATCTTCTTCTTCTGCCTTTTTTTCAAGTTCTGCTTGTCGAATGCTGTTAAGTCTTTCAAGTCTCATGGTTTTTTCACGTGTTAGCCTTTGTCGAGCAGCGATTTTCTGGAGTTCAACTTTACGAAGAGAAGAAAAGTATTTTTCTTCTTCTTCTTTCTTACGTTTTTGGTCTTCTTCAAGTTGTTTCAGGAAGTTTTGGTATTTTTTGCTGATTTTTTCTTGTTCTGTCATGTTTTTTATTTGAGTCTCGGTTTGGTCTTCTTGGAATTTTAAGAATTTTTTAAGGAAAGTTTCTTCTTTGTTGAGAAAAGAAGAAAAATTATTTTGGTTATTTTTTTGGTTCTTTTTGAATATCGTCAGATCTTTATCTAGTCTTGTCAGTGACTTGATAATTGAATTTTCTTGAGATTTTAATTGAGAAAGGAAAGATTTTAAGTAATCTTCTTCGAATTTCAGCTTCTTTTTCATTGATTCTGAAATATTTTTATCTGTTCTTAGAAGAAGTTTTCCTGTTCTTTCTTCTTTCGTCATTCTTGCAAGTTCGTAGTTCTGAATCTCTAGTAGAGTCCCTTGCAAGTCTTCAAGTTCTTGAAGTTCCGCTTCAAGAAGATGGATTTCTAAGGCACTTGCTTCTTTTTCTAACTGTAAAAAGCTTTTTGTTAAATTTTCCTGTCTTTCCAATTCAACCCTAACAGCTTTTCTTAAAGATTTTTCAGATGATAAGAAAACTTTTAAGTTTAAAGAAATTTTCTTGAATTTCTTTAGGTGCACCTTGTGCACCTTTAATTGTTTTTTCGTGAATAAAAGGTTTAACTCGTCTTCTGTTTCTAAAATTGTCAAGTCGTCGGATATTTGAGCTTTTTGAGCAGCGAGGAATGACTTTGTTAATTTTTCTTGCTCTGCTATTTTTTGCAATTGTGATTCGAGAACTCCAGATTGGATTCTGAAGCACTTCATAGTTTTTTTCATTTCCTTTTCCATGATATATCTTTCGAACTTCTCCTTGTATCCTTGGTCCTTCAAATATTTTCTGGAATTTTTTTCCTCATCTTCAAGTTTTTCAATTGCGATTATTTGTGAAGAGATTTCGTCTTTTGCTAGTTTTTTTAGAAGAAGTTCTTCTTTTTCAAGGTCGTGGGTGACGATATCTGTGAGTTCAAGTTGAAGATTGACTCTGTTTTTTGATATCAAGTCTTCGAATTCAAGAGTTTTTATGTTTTTTGATTGAAGTGAGTGCTCTTGAGATAAAAATTTTTTTAAGTCAAATTCAGATTTTTCGATGATTTTTGAGGTTTTTGAGTTTAGAGATTTTTCTGATTTTTCTTGGATTTTTTGAAGGGAAAATTCGATTTCGAGGTTTTTGAATGTTTTTTCTTTTAGTTTGTTTTCGTTGGAATTAGAAGAATTTTTTAGTTTTTCGATTGTTTTCATTGAGATCTGAGACTTGCTCGCGTTTTTCTTTTCGTCGATTAGGAAACATTTTAGTGTTTGATCTTCGATTAGAAGAGATTTTTTGTTGTTGTTTTCTTGTTTTAGCTGGGTTTTTAAATGGGAATGGAAATAGTCGTCTTCGGATTGGAGAGATGAAAATGAAGTTTGGCGAAGGGAAAACTCGGATGAGGAATGGATGCTTTGAAGGTTTGACTCTTGTTCGAAGTCTTTTAGGCATTTTTCTTGAAGAATTCTCTCATCTGCAAGTAAAGTTCTTGTTATGTTTTCCTCGAGTTCCAGTGATTTAAGGTTATTTAATTTGATGAGATTTTCTTCCCTCTGGAGGATTCCTCTATTTTTTTCTTCTTTTTCTAAGTCTTGGATAGATTTATTGCATTTTTTTGTTTGTTTGTTAAGATATTTTTCTCTGAAAATGTCATCAATGCTCATTAAGTCCAGTTCATTCAACATCTGGCTACTTTCCTCATCATTGATAAATCTACTAAACTTATCCTGAGACTCTAAAGAAAACTCTTCAGTCGAGCATATGCTAAAAGCATTTCTCAAAAACCTCTTGATTCCAATTTCTTCTAAATACATTAACTCACCTTCATTAAGGTTCACATTCATCTCAAGATCAATATAATTATTCATTATTTTCTCTTCATTCTCCATTTCAAAGACTGTTTTATTTTCCATTCCTTTTGCATAGTTCCAAAAATTCTCAATGTTTTGATCTTCTAGATTTAAAGAAAATCTTGAATTATTTTCAAGGTCATTTAAAGAGTCTCCTGATAAATGCTGAGAAGTTTCAAACTCATTCATCTTGATTAAAGATGATGAAGTAAGTTTTCTTGAGGCTCTTTCGAATCGAGATGTAGATTTATCTTCTTTTATTAGATGTTTTGTTTCTGATCTTTGCTCTCTGAACTCGTTTTTTGCTTGTTTTACTGTTGATCTTTCCTCGGTTCTTAGAATTTTTCTGGATTGATGCTCTATTTTTGATGAATTCAATTTTAATTCAGAGGCTTTCTTGTCTTCAAGAGTTAAATTTTCCAATATAGAAGATTGTAAAGATGAGAAGTTGATGAGATGGTCTTGTAAGTATTTATCTTCATTTGACAATAATCTCATATTATTCCCCCTAAACCTTTCTTGAAATTTCAAAAACTCATCTCTTTCATTCAGTTCCTGTTCCATCAAAAACTCTTCTTCCTTCCCTCCATCCACCTCTCCATAATAAAACTGTATCAAATTCTGTTCCTCCTTCATTAACATCTTATAACTATCCTTACAATTCCTTCCTTCAGCCACTTTAAACTCCCTATCAAAATTTTCATTACTTTCCAAGAAAACCATTTGATTTTCACAAGTCAAGCCCTGATCAACATAAAACTTTTTGATGATATTTTCTTGCAAGTTTAAATAATCCTCAAAGTTTCTACACATCTGAACTTCTTGGTCTAGAAAAGTTTTGCAAATATTTTCAGAATCTTCTAAGTCCTTTTTTTGGCTTTCTTCAAATTCGGCTTCGTGAATTTTGAAGATTTTTGTGAATTCTTCTTCTTTGAATAAACTTTTTGATGCAGTTTTCTGTGATTGAAAAAAAGATTTGGATGAAGAGGTCGTTAAAGATTCTTCTGATAAGAGGAAGTTGCAGGATGATTTTATTTCGATTGACTCGGATTTGTAGAAGGTTTGGATTTGGCAGTCTTCGATATGGGCTTGGCTTAATGATGATTGGATCAGCGATTTTTCGGTTTCTAGAAAGGCTTGAGTGGAAAGTTCTTGTTTTTCGAGTTTTTCGAGGGTTTTTGATGAGGTTTTTAGGTGATTTAGGTGGAAATTGGAGGTTTTTAAGTCTTCTGATTCTAGAGATTTGAACTCGTTGGTGGTGGAAATTTCTTCAAATGATTTGAATGATTGTTGGAAGGCTTCTTCACTATTCATCCTCTCACTTTCTCTTCCTTCATACTGTCCAACAATCGACTCAAACTCCAAAGTTCCATAATTTTCCCTCTCAAGTACATCAAACTCCTTTAAAGCTCTACCCCTTTCTTCTTCATAAAACTTGATCATCGATTTTTCCTGATATTCAAGGTCCATTCTTGCACTTTGATGTAATCTTTTAACACTTTTTTCCAATTCTTTCTCAAATTTTTCCTCGAAGACTATTTCCGAAGTTTCATGATCGGCGTGAATCTTTTGTTCTTTAATGAACTCTCTTATAAATAATTCCTGGAATTCCAGACCTCTGACTGAGGATTTAATGATAAAGTCTTCAGAGGATATGAAAGAAGCGAGGTTTAAAGAGTTTTCTTCTAGCCTGCTTATATGAGAAAGTTCAGAAGTTTTACAGTAGTCGATAAATGATCTTTGAAGATTTTCTTCTTCTTCTAGAATTGATGTTAAAGATAATTCAATTGATTTTAAAGTGTTTTCGTAGGATGAAAGGCTTGAGTCCTCTGAAATCAGAAGTCTTTTACAGTGTCTTGATTTTTTTCTTTCTGTTTTTAAGATGGAATGAAGGTTTTTTTCTTGTTTTGATAAATTTTTAGTGATGGAGGTTATAAGTTTTAATTCTTTTTGAGTGAAGAGTTTTTGTTGATTTTCTTCTGTTTCTAGATTTGATTTTATTTCAAGTAAAAGTGATGCGTTTTTATTGTTGACTGCATGAACGAGATCTTCTTGTTTTTCTAAAAATGATCGGATTGATATGCATGAGTTGCTTTCAAATTTATTTAAAATTTGAGAATATTTCTCCTCATTGTTAATAAAATTCAGGTTTCTTTTGATGAGATTTTTCTCCTCTTCTAGGAAAAAGTTCATTTCTTTGATTTGCTCTTCGATTTTTTCAAGTTCACGACTAACTCTAGAGTTTTCAATATTCTCAAAAACTTTTACAAAACATTCATTCCCCCCCAAACAACTAACAAATCCCTCTTTCAATTTCTCTTCATTTTCAATGAATTTTCTTGAAATAACTTCATAATGATCAAGTAAACCTTTATTTTTTCCCACATTTTCATTTTCATTAATCAAGAAATTTCTCATTTTTTCTTCTTCTTCTTCTAAATTTTCGATTGAATGAGTAATAATCTGATTTTCTAATAATTTGAAATTTTCAATCTGCAGATCATTTAATTCTAAATCTTTCATTGAGCTTATTCTAAGAATTTCCAATGATTTTGTGAAATTTTTCATTATTTTTTGTTCTTTATTTAGAGATTTTGATGAGATGCTTTGAATTAATTGAAGATTTTTTTGATGTTTCAGGTTTTCTGAATCTTCTGCGACAAGAAATCGTTTTTTTGACCGAATTGATTTTCTCTCTGATTTTTCGAAGGACTTTCGAAGTTTTTCTTGAGTGGAAAGAATTGTCCTGGTTTTATGAATGAAATTTTCTTGGGTGATTGAAAAGTGGTTTTTTGATTGTTCTTCGAGGAGCATTGAATTAATCGATCCTTGAATGAGATTCTGCTCGATGATAATAATTGAAACAGAGAAATTTTCTTCTGATATTAATCCTGATACTTCTTTTTCCATTTCCTTTTTTTCTTTCTCTAAAAATTTTATCATTTTTTCTGATTCTTTTTCGAGTAATTCAAATTCTTCTGTAGTCTTTGAAATTTCAATTAATTTATAATCTAAAGAATAGTTTTCACAGTCTTGCATCTGTTCTTTAACCTTTTCTTCAAATTTTTCTAAAGTCTCTTCAAACTTTTCATCAATTTTTTCCAATTTTTCCATTTTTTCAGAAACTTCAAAACAAATAATTTTCCAATTTTTTTCTAATTCTTCTGTTTTTTTCCTTTCATTTTCCAATTCGAAGAATGATTGTTTTTCAATTCGATTTTCATTTTCGCAGAAATTTTTGATAAAAATTTCGTTATTTTCAAGTATTTCTGAAGTAAAAAGAATGATTTTTTCTTGAGTTTTTTGAAAATTCATTCCAAGCTGATCTTCGAAAGCCAAAAATTTTTCTAAATGATTTTGAATTTTTTCTTGAAAATTAAGAGTTTCTAAGAGTTTCAAGTCTTGAGAAGCCATTTTTCTTTTAGCAGATCTTTTTAGTTTTCGCTCTGTTTTTTCAAAAGACTTTCGAAGTTTTTCTTCATTTGATAGGTGATCAGTTGAGGATTTGATAATATTTTTTGTGAGGTTTGAATGAGTTGATGATTGAGTTTCGCTTTGAATTAAGTCTTGCAGGGATTTTTCGATAGTCTCGCGTTGGTAGTCAAGGAAAAGCCTTGAGAAGGTTTCTTCTGAGGATAAAGATTTACTTGGGTTTGAATTGGTTTGATTATGTAAAAAGTCTTTCATGAGAGACTCTTCTAAGTCTAGCGAATGAAGAGTCAATTGCATCCTTTCACATTCCTTCAAGTAAAACTCACAATCTCTTAAATTTTCTTTTTCAAAGTTAAAAGACTCAAAATAATTAACTGATTTCAAAGCATCATTGATGCCTATTGTATATTCATCTGCTTCAGACATTAAAGCCATTTGAGATTTGTTAAAATTTGACTCAAGCCTTAAAAATTCCTGAATTTCTTTCTCTTCTTCAATCATTTTATTGAAAATCAAGTCTTTTGAAAGACTTTCACTTGTTGAAAGTTTTTTGGTTTCAGCTTCTAATTCTTTCATTTCAAGAAAAACTGAATTATTTAGTTTTAACTCGCTTTGCAAGAATTCAATTTTTTCGACTTCTGATTGGTTTAAAGTTGTAAGAAGGAAATCTTGTGATAATGATTGATTTTTAAGAAATTCATTTGTTTCAGCTTCATTTTCTTGGAGGTTAAAGAGGGAGAAAGAGTTAATTTTTATTTGATCATCAAGAAGCTCTTTAGTTTCAAGTTCTTCTTTATTGAATTTAGAGAGTAAATGTTTTTTGATTGATTTTTCATGTTTTAAGTGATTTTGTGTTTTGGTTTCTGCTTTGATCAATTTAGAGAAGAGTTTTTGATTGAGTAATAATTGATTTTTTAAGTGATTTTCTGTTTTAGTTTCTTCTTCAATCATTTTACAGCATAGGTCTTTGTTTATAATAGATTCTCTATCAACATACTCATTAATTTCAGTCTCTTCTCCTAACATTTTTTTGCAATGAAAGCTTTGCTCAATTGAATTATTTTCAAGAAAATCTTTATTTTCCAACTCCTCTTGACCCAATTTAAGAAAAAGATTTTCCTTTAAAAAGTTCTCATCTCTCAGAAAGTCTTTCATCAGCTCTTCTTCGCGATTCATTTCTTCAAATAGACTCTCACTAGAAAGTACTTTATTAACATTCAGTTCTCTTACATTTACTTCTTCTTCAAACATTTTTCTTCCTGATGAATTTTCTAATAAAGCTAAATTTTTCAAGAATTTTTTAGTTTCGACTTCTTCTTCAAACATTTTATTTATCAAAGATTCTACAAAAATTCCCTCTTTTTCAATGAAATATTTTGTTGAGGATTCTTCTTGATTCATATTTTTTAAAAGATTTTCATTAAGAAAAGACTCTTTTTTCAAAAAATCTTTTAAGTCAAATTCGATTTCTTTAAATGTTTTGGAAATTTTTTCATTTATTTCGAGTTCTTTGATTAAAAATTCTTTTGTTTCTTTTTTTTCTTGGTTAAGTTTTTTCAATAATTTTTTATGAAGTGATGATTTAAGATCTTGAAATTCTTTTGTTTGAGTTTCAACTTCGGTCATTTGATTTTTAACTTTTTGGATGAGTGAAGACTGAATATTAAGGAAATTTTTTATGTTTTCATCATTTTTCATCATTTTTTCTAGTTGAGACTCTTCAAGAAATGACTTGTTTTCCAGGAATTTTTTATTTAGAGAGTCGTTTTGAACCATTTGACTGCCAAGAGTTTCAGAAATTGAAGATTCATTGAAAAGAAATTGTTTTGTTGAGACTTCCTCAAGGTTCATTTTTTCAAATAAAATCTTCATGCTTAGTAATCTTTCGGTTTCGAGTTTTCTTTCTTCATTCTCCTCTTCAATCATTTTATTGACTAATGATGTCTTAGACGAGGCTTCACAATGAAGTAGTTCTTTGATTTGGGTTTCAACTTCAGAGAGTTTATTGAGATGAGCTGTTAGTGAATGACTTTCATTTTCGAGAAATACTTTTGTTAGAATTTCTTCCTCATCCATCTGATTCGATGTATTTTGATTGAATTTTAAGTTTTCAATGATAAGATCTTTTGTTTCAGTTTCCTGCTGATTCAACAAATCAAGAAGAGATTCTCTAATAGTTACTTCACAGTCCAAGATTTCTTTTAACTGATCTTCATTTTCTAGCATCTGACATTTTAAAGATTCATTCATTTCAGTCTCAAGTCGAAGGAAATCTCTCTGTGAGGCCTCTTCATTGAATAAGGAACTAAAAAGCATTTGACATTGCAGATGTTCAGTTTGAACAAATTCATTATTTTCTTTATTTTCTTCATCTAGTTTCTTTGCAAGACTTTCAGCAAGTTTTGACTCATTCTTCATAAATTTTTTTGTTTTTGAGTCTTCATTGTGAATATTTTTAATAAGAAAAACATTCAAATTCTCTTCTTCTTTGATTAATTCTTTGGTTAGAGATTCCTCTTTTTCCATTTTACTGACAATACAACTATCTTCTATTTCCTTATTGCTAAGCAAATCTTGTTGTCCTGCTTCTTCTTCCCACATTTTCCTGATATTTTTTTCTTGTAAAAATGATTCATTCTTAAAAAAGTGTTTACTTTCAAATTCATTTTCACACATAAACTTATAAACATCACAATTTAAAATATTCTCACTTTTCACATAATCTTTCATTTCATTTTCTAAATCTTTCATTTGTTTCAACAGGAAATCATTAAATGTTAACTCATTTTGAAGAATTTCAATTGTGTGGCTTTCTTCTTCAAGCATTTTATTGAAAAGTGACTCGGTTTCTATAGAAAAGTTTTTAATGAATTTTTTATTTTCCATTTCTGATTCTTTCATTTTTCTCGAAATTGACTTCAGTAATTTTGACTCACTTTCTAAAAATTCACAAGTTTCTGCCTCATTCCCAACCATTTGACTAAAAACATTAAAATAATTTTTTTCCTCTTTCATTAAAATCTCTTTATTTTCTTCTTCTAAAAGATTCATTTGACAATTGAAACATTCAGCAATAACTAGTTCATTTTGTAAGAACTCTCTAGTTTCTCCTTCATTTTCAATCATTTTCGCTAAGTGAAGCTCAAGATTAATTTTTTCCTTCATTTTGAATTCCTGAAGTTGAACCTCATTTTGAATAATTTTATCAAAAACGAGTTCTTGTTGAAAATTTTCTTTTTTATTGATTTTTTTCAGTTCAGTCTCTTCACCTTCCAAATGTTTTAAAAGACTTTCACAAATTTTTGATTCAATCAAATAAAAATCATTAACAAAAGACTCTTCTTCAATTAATTTCTTTGAAATTTTATCTATAAAAAAACTTTCTTCATTCAAAATTTCCTTTCTTTTCAGATCTTCTTGAATAAGTTCATTAAAAAATTTTTCATTTTCTTTTCTTTCTTTTTTCAAGAACTCAAGATTTTCTTCTTCTTTTTCTTCAAATATTTTTTTCAGTGATTTTGTTAATTTTGACTCTTTTTTATAAAAATCTTGATTTTTTGACTCTTCTTCTAAAAGTGTTAAATTTTCAGTTTCATTCATTAAAATTTCTCTTTCATTAAAAAGTTTTGTTTTGGCTTCTTCTGAGATGATGACTTGAGAAATCTTTCCTCGAAAGACGTTTTCTTCTGAAGAGAAAAGAATCGCTTGAGCCTCTTCTTCTGTCATTTTTTTAATCATCAGGGAGACTTGAAATGATTCATTTGAAAAAAATGATTTTGAAAGTTTTTCGTTGATTTTCAGCTGATTTGAGGAGAATTGTTCAAAAGTTAATGATTTGAAAATGAAGGATTTTGAAGAATTTTCTTGAATTTCAAGAGTTTCAGCACAGGTGGATTCTAATTTGAAAGAAAGATTTTTGGTTTCTGAGAGGTGAGAATCTTCTGAGGATAGAGACTTTAGATTTGATTTTCTTGATTTTTTTTCGAGTTTTTCGAAGGTTTTGGTTTGTTTTTCTTGTTTGGATAAGTGTTTGGAGTGGCTTGCAAGTTCTTTTTCATGAGATTTTGAAGCTTTTTTCCAAGATTTTTCCTCATGTCTTAAAGATCGGCGATTTTTTCTAGTTGAAATATCTTCAAACGTTAAAACCTCAACCAATTTACTTTCCTCATCTATCAAATTCTCTAAATTTTCACTTATTTTTCTTTGAATTTCATATTCTAATATCCTGATCCTAACATCCTCACTTTCCAAAGATTTCAAGACACCCTTCGAAGTTATTTCTTCTTCATCAACAAATTTTTCCCTTAACCTAAATTCAAACTTCAAGAAATTCAATGAATCTTCCTTTAAACCCTTTTCAATCAAATCAAAATTATTTTTAACTTCTTCATTTTCGCTCATTTTTCTCAAAACTTGTTGAATTGAAAAGTTTTCAAAAATTTTGAAGTCTTTTGAATATTTTTCTTGGAGAAGAAGATTTGAAATTACTTGATTTTCATTTGATTTCTGGGAATTTAATAGTTTTTTGTTGGAATTTTCTTCGTTTTCGAGGTGGTTTATTGTGGATTTAGTGATTTGGAAGATGGAAATCAGCAAATTCGATGAATTTTTATCGTTTTTAGTTAAAAACTCGCAAGTTGATGATTGGAGAGTTTCTTGAAAATCATGATTTGAAGTTGATGTTTTTTCTTCGTTTTCTAAAAATTTTAAATGGTTTTTTTGGATTTTTGAAAGATTTTTAATGATTTCTGATAGTTTTGAATCTTCAGTTGCAAGGTCTTGTTGAGAATGTTTTTCTGAGTTCTTTTCGAGGTTGTTGAAAAGATCTGTGAGTTTTTCTTCGTTTAGAAGTTGGTTTGATAGGGTTTTAAGAACATTTTCAATTAAATTTGAAAGGTTTTGAATTAGGTTATCTTCTAATAACAGACTTGAGGAAACTTCAATATTTTCCTTATGTTCTACTTGAATGAAGCTATTCATTAAATTATCTTCAAGTTTAATATTAAAGAAATCTTCTTTAATACAACTTTTTTCAATTTCCAAAAATTTTTCCATTATTTTTTCCTCTTCTTCCAAGTACCTTAAATTTTTTTCCCTTACCATTTTTTCCAATTCATGAAAATTCTCCATCTTTTCATCCTCTTCTTCAAGAAAAATATTCTCCTTTTTCTTCTCATTTTTCTGACCATTTTCAATATTTTTTCCTCGAAAGTCTTCTTTTTCCATCTCATCAAAAACTGAAAATCTTGAAAAATTTTCTGTTTTTTTCTGATCTTTCATCATTTTTTCCTCATCATCAAGAAATTCGAAGCAAAGACTTTCGAAGCGTCTTTCAAAATTTTTTACTTTTGAGACATTTTTTTCTTCAATGATCATTTTTTCAATGTTTTGGTTAATTTTTTCTTGTTGAATTAAGTTGATTTCTTGAGTTTTGTTTTCATTAAATTCGAGGTTTTTTAAGGTTTTATGCTGAAGGGATTTGGAAAAATTTTCATGAAGACTTGAAAGAGAGTCTTGTTTTTCTAGGATTTTTTTGTGAGATGCTTGAATTGATTCTTGGATTGAAAAGGTTTTGGATGTTGAGAAGTCATTGTTTTCTAAGGATTTTAGCGAGGAGTTTTTTATGTCGTTTTCTTTTGATTCAAATAGATATCTTGACTGCTCTTCAGTTTCAAGTCCTTTTCCTAAAACAAGTAAGCCATTTTCAAGTGACTTCGATAACATCTGTATTAAATTATCTTCCATCATGATAATATCCCTCATTCCTCTCATAAAACCCACTTCTTTCTCAAAAACATCCTTATTTAAAACTTCTTCTAAATCCATTGATTTCCTAATATCTTCAACAAAACTCTTTTCATCTTTCTCAAATTTTTTCATAATTTTTTCTTCTTCATTCATTTTCTCAATATTTAATTCAATCAAAATATTTTCTTGTTTTTGATAAGACTTAGAAAGTTCCATTTCAGACTCAAGAGATTCCAAATCTTTAAAAATTCCTGAATTTAAATTTTTTTCTAATCCTTTCACAGATTTTTCATCATTTTTCAAATGACTTCTAAGTTTTTTCCTTAATTTTTCATTCTTTTTGATGAAAACTTTTGCATTTTTTTCTTCATTGTCAAGAAAATCAAAATTTTTTACTCCAGATTTTTTTTCGAATTCATCAAAATTTTTGATGAGACTTTCTTCAAGATCCATGTTTTTTTGAATAGAATCTTTAAGTTGATTCTCGAAAAGACTGAAATTCGAATTTTTAGCTTCGTTTTGCTCTAAACTATTAAAATTTTGATGTTCAGAAGAAAGCCCTGCCAGTTGGTAGTCATTTGTTAAGTTGTCTTGAATTTTCATTTCATTTATTGATTTTAGCTCAAGGTCTGATTGACTTGAATAAAATTCTAGTGAATGGAATTTTTGTGTTTCTAAATTTTTTTGAATTGATTCTGAAAGAGACTTTTGGATTAAGTCGAAGGATTTTTTTAATTTATTTTCTTGATTAAGAGATGATGATATTGATGATGATAGACTTTTTGATTGTCTTTCGAAGCTCAGGTAATCATTTTCTTCTGATTTCAGTGAATAGTAAGTTTGCTCAACAATGAGATTTTCTTGTTCTAGATAAGTCATAAGTTCTGCTTCAAGGATAGACATTTGAACAAATATAGCTTCCTGAGAATCGTGAAGTGATTTGAGGAATGATCTTGTTTTCCTTTCCTCAACTGTCAAAAATTTAATGGTTTTCTCTCTTAGTTTCTTTTCATTGGTTAAAAAATTAAGTGATATCTTTAATTCATTCTCTAAGTTGGTATTCTGAAAAGAATTAACTGAATCTTCTTCACATTCAAAGTTCCCAATAAAAGTTTCACCTTGATCAAGTTTCAAAACCGCTTCCTTTCTAATTTTTTTTTCATCCAATTCAAATTTTTTCATAAGAAAATCACCAGTTTCAAGTAACTCTCTACTCTTCAAACCAATTTCATTCTCTTTCCTAATAAAACTTCTAATTTCAAATTCCTCAATTTCAAGTTTTTTAGCCATTTCATTCGCCAGTTCTTTTTCCTCTAAATAAAAATTATTTGAATTAAAATCATGATCCTTAACCTGCTCAATTTCAAATCTTTCCCTATCAAATCTTTCCTCATCAAAAGAAACAGTAATTTTTTCTTCAACTTCCAAGAAATTTGCACAAGAAACTTGAAGATCTTCCTGAATTTGAAGAATGTTTATAAGGTCAAGGTCTTCAATTGAAAGAAGTCTTTTAGAGTCTCTTGTTTGTTTTCTTTCTGATTTTTCGAATAATTTCCGGATTTTGTCTTGTTTTGATAGTTTTCGAGTCTGGGTGTTAACTTTTTTGTCGTGAGTTTTGGAGACTTTTGATGTGAGTTTGTCTTCTGATTCTAAACTTGAGATTGTTTTTTGGTTTTCGAGTTGTTCTTGCTCCGTATAACGAAATGAGGATGATTCTTCCTCAGCCATTTTGAATAAAAGATTTGCTTTATTTTTTTCTGTATTTTCTATAAAGGTTTTTTGGAAAGACTCTTCTATTTGAAATGAATTTTGTAGATTTTTTGCAAAGAAGTCTTCTATTTTAATGAATTTCTTAGTGAGCTGATATTCTTTTCTCAATAAATCATTTTGAGAGTTATTTTGAAAAGTCTCAGAATAGAGATAATTTTTTAGCTCTGTATCAATTTTTTCCATTTTCTGGCAGATTTCAAGTGACTCTAAAGTCATTCCAGATAGAAATTTAACTATATTTCTTTCTTCTTTTTCTAACAAATTACAAGCAAATATATTAATTTCTAGTTCATTCTTAAAAAACCCTTTGTTTAAATCCTCTTCAAAACCCAATTCTTTGATATTTCTGTTTTGTGCTTCACTGGAAAAATTAATAGTTTCAAAATTCTCCAAATCACAAATTTCAAGTTTTTCATGATTTTTTAATTCAAATTTTTTCAACTTTCCATCATTTTTTTTCATTGAAGCATCTTCCAAAAATAAATGATTTTGACAAGAAACTTCAAAATTATCTTCTTTTCTCATTTTTTCAACAATTTTTGAATCTTCAATCTCAATTTGTTGTTTCAAGTTTTTTCTTATCTTTTTTTCTGACTTTTCATAAAATTTTCTAGTTTTTTCTTCTTTTGAAAGTTTGTGAGAAGTAAAAATATTGACTTCTTTCAAGCTTTTATCAATATTTGAACACCATTGAGCTTCATTGTCCAAGGATATTTTAATAATTTCAATGAGTTTTGATTCATTTTCAATGAATATGGATGAAAGTTGATCTTCTTCAGTTATTGTCTTTAAATTTTCATGGTTTTTAGAATTTAGTTGGATATTTAAAGTTATAATCTGGTCTTGCTCTTGATTTAGGAGTAGAATTGTGTTTTTTGATAATTCTTTTTCGAGTTGGAGATGATTCATCATAAAATTCATTTCTTTTTCTAAAAACGCTGAATTTGAATGGTTGATTGAAAATTGACATTCTTCTAAAATTTTTCCAAATTTTTCATCTTCATTTAGTCTTTCTTCAACTTGTTTTATCATTTTTCCTTCCTGATATACAATATCCCTATTGTACTTTTCCTCTTCAAGTAAATTTCTAAAATTATCAACCTTTAAAATTTCTTCAGTTTTTGAATATTTTTTAATGAATTCATCTTGATTGCTAAGTCTTTTATTTCCATCAACTATCAAATCATTTTGAAAAGAATGAAAGATTTTACCCTGAAAATCATTTGATTCAATTTCTTGAAATAAATCATGTTGTCGTTCATCAGATAATTTTTTGAAAAGTTTTGATAAGTTTTCCTCATTTTCTAAGAGATTGAAATAATTGGAGGTAAGTCTTTCGAGGACTGTGATAGATTCGATTAATTCTAAGTCTTGAGATCCAAGTTTTCTTTTATTTTCTCTTGAAGATTTCCTTTCATTTTTTTCGAAAATCTTTCGATATTTGTCTTCCTTTGAAAGTTTATATATCTGAGAATTTGATTTTTTTTCATGAGACTTAGAAATTTTACATAATATTTTTTCTTCTGATTCTAATGATGAGATATGTTCTTGTCTCGAAAGACTTTCACTTTCCAAAAACTTTAGAACGAATTTTTCTTCCCCAGCCATTATTAAGAAGGAATCTTGAATCATTTGGTCGTTCATGATTAAAAAGCTTACCAGAAAGTTTTCTTCTACTTGAAGCTTTTGATGTGAAGCTTCAATTAAAGATTTTTCAAGTGAAAGAAAATTTTTCTGTGATTCTAATTCATGTTTTATTGATTTTCTTTGAGCCTTGATTGAAGAATCTTCGAATTTTATAATACTTTGATTGTAATTCTCAATGGTTTGAAGGGTATGACAGATTTCTAGAGACTTACTTTGTAAATCTGAAATAAATTTAAATATTTTTTGTTCTTCAATCTCTAAATTATCTTCAATAATCATCCCAATCTGTTTTTCGCATTTAATAAAATCTCGATTTTCACCCTCTTCAAATCTAATTGCTTTACGATTTTCTTTTTCTAAATTTATTCTCAAATTATTTATGATAAAAACCTCTGAATTTGATAATTCAAGATTTTCATATGTTTTTAATTCAAGTTCTTTTAACTTTTCATCATGTTTTTTCATCCAAGATTCTATGAAACTCAAGCTATTTTCGCATAATAACTCAAGACTTTCTTCTTTATTTTTTATTTCAGAAGTGTTTAATTCTTCTTTATCCAGAGTTTTCTTCACATCTCTTCCATGTTTTCTTTCAGATTTTTCAAATGATTTTCTTACTTTATCTTCTTTTGAGAGTTTGCGAGAAATTGAATGAGTTGATTTATTTAATTTTTTCGAGATAGTTGAAAAATTCTTATCTTCAGATTCAAGAGATGCTTGAATTTTTTTCATCAAGTCAGATTCATTTTCTATGAAACTTGATAAAACAAGTTCTTCTTCAGCCATCTTTAAAGAGTTATCATACATCCTGTTATTTTCGCAAAGTTTATAATCTTTCATTTCTCTTTTTTCTTGTTCTAAAAACATAAAACTTTTCTCTGAAATTTCTTTTTCTTTTTCGATAAAGTCAATCATCGAACTCATTTCTTTCTCTAAAAGTTCTGAACTTGATTGTTTCATTGAAATTTCAAATTCTTCAAATATTTTTCTATCTTCTTCATTTTCATTTAAATTTTCTTTCTGTTGTTTTATAATGAGTTGCTCTTTATTTAAAAAATAACTGATTTGTTTTTCCTCTTGATTTAAAGTATCAGAAATTTGAAAAGTGATGATTTTTTGAGTTTTCAAAAGTTGTTGAATGAACTGATCTTGGAGTTTCATTTGATTATTTAAAGAAATAATGAAATCATTCTGAAAAGAATCAAAATCTTTACCTTGATAATCATTTGATTCAATTTCTTGATAATTCAAAAGTTGTCTCTCTTCAGAAAGTTTTTTGAAAAGATTAGAAAAATTTTCTTCTTGTTCCATCATACTAGAAGATATGAATGTTAGATCTTGAAGAAATTTGACTGTTTCTAGTAATTCAAGATCAAGAGCAGAAAGTTTTCTTTTGTTTTCTCTTGCGATTTTCCTTTCATATTTTTCAAAGGCCTTTCTGGACTTATCTTCTTTTGAAAGTTTATTAATTTGAGAATTAGACTTTTTTTCATGAGATTTTGAAAATTTTTTCAAAAAGTTGTCTTCTGACTCAATCGAAGAAATGTTCCCTTCTATTGAAGACCTTTCAAAGTTGAAGAAAACGCGAGTTAATGAATCCTCTTCAGCCATCTTTGAAGTAAGTTCTTGATTCTTTTGATATAAAGAATCGATAAAGATTTGAAAATCATCTTCTTCGTGGTTTAATGATAAAGTTGATTTTTCTATCAGTGATTTTTCTAATTGAAGATAGTTTTTTGTTAATTTTAACTCGGATTTCATGAATTCCTTCTCAACTTGATTTTTAAAAATTTCAAGATTTATAAAAGTTTTAAGATTTTGTTCATGGAAGTCTAAGGTTTTAGTGATTTCTAATGACTGGAATAATTGTTGAGAAACAAACCTATTTGTGTTTTCATCTTCTTTTTCTAACATATCACTAAATATAATTCCAATTTCATCTTCATTCTTTATAAAATTAATCCTTGAGTCCTCGTCCATATTCATTTCTTCTACATTCACTTTTTCTACTTTCTTTATAAGTTCATTTAACTCAAAAACCTCTAAGTTACAAGTTTCAAGTTTTTCAGATGTTTTTAATTCAAAAGTATTCAAACTCTCATTAAAAAATTTCATCAAATTTTCTTCTAGGCACAAATTATTTTGTAATGAAAGTTGGAGACCTTTTTCTTCACTAAACCTTTCAAAAGTTTTTAAGTCTTCATTTGCAATGTGTCTTTTTGAATCTCTTCCTAATTTTCTGTCAACCTTATCAAATTTCTTTCTATTTTTTTCCTCTTTTGAAAGCTTATGAGAAATAGAATGATAAACTTTGTTTAAACTTTTAGAAATGACCAAACAAACTTGATCTTCATTTTCAAGATATCTTTGATTTTTTTTCATCAATTCAGATTCATTTTCTATGAAACTTGATAAAACAAGTTCTTCTTCAGCCATCTTTAAAGAGTTATCATCCATCCTGTTATTTTCGCAAAGTTTATAATCTTTCATTTCTCTTTTTTCTTGTTCTAAAAACATAAAACTTTTCTCTGAAATTTCTTTTTCTTTTTCGATAAAGTCAATCATCAAACTCATTTCTTTCTCTAAAAGTTCTGAACTTGTTTGTTTCATTGAAACTTCGAATTCTTCAAATATTTTTCTATCTTCTTCATTTTCATTTAAATTTTCTTTCTGTTGTTTTATAATGAGTTGCTCTTTATTTAAAAAATGATTGATTTGTTTTTCCTCTTGATTCAAAGTATCAGAAATTTGAAAAGTGATGATTTTTTGAGTTTTCAAAAGTTGTTGAATGAACTGATCTTGGAGTTTCATTTGATTATTTAAAGAAATAATGAAATTATTCTGAAAAGAATCAAAATCTTTGCCTTGATAATCATTTGATTCAATTTCTTGATAAGACAAAAGTTGTCTTTCCTCAGAAAGTTTTTTGAAAAGGTTTAAATCATTTTCTTCTTTTTCCATCATATTAGTAAATAAGAGTGTGAGATCTCCATGTTTTGTTATTGTTTCCATTAATTCTTTGTCTTGTACAGCTAAAAGTCTTTTGTTTTCTCTTGAAATTTTCCTCTCATTTTTATCATATGCCCTGCGAAGTTTATCCTCTTTTGATAGTTTATTTATTTGAGAATTTGCCTTTTTCTCATTGATCTTTAAGAATTTTGATAGAAGGTCTTCTGCTGATTTTAAGGAAGTTATGATTGAACTTCTATGTGAATTTTCTCGGATTATAAAGGATGATGAGGATGATTCTTGGTTTGCCATTTCACCTGAACTAAGCAATCTTATCTTTTGTTCAACTTCATAAAAATTTTCCATCTTCTCATTTTCTTGAATCAATTTTTTCAATGATAATTCATTTAATTGTTTTTCAAATCTATCAAATTGCATCACTTCATTCATTTCATTTTCCATGTTTTTTCTCTGAATGACTTGTTCTGACTTTTCACAAACACTGAATCTTTTAGTAAATTCTTCACTTTCAATCATTTTCTGACAAAGATGAGTGACAAGCAATAAATGTTTTTTGTTGAAAGAAGTTAAATAATTTTCGTCTTTTTGAAGAAAATGATCATTTCTTGATATTAATTTTTCTTCAGCATTTTCATAATCTTTCAGTAATTTTTCTTCAGTTCTTAGAGATTTTTTTGTTGATTCTCTTGAAGATGATTGGAAAAGAAGGAAATTTTGAGATTGTTTATCATGAAATTCCAGATTTTTCAATGATTGGTCTTGAAGTTTTATTAGTTCTTTTTCAATGAAAATTGTAAGAATTTCTTCTTTTTCTAGTAAATTTTCTGATTGTTTTAATAGTTCGTCTTTGATTTTAAGATCTTCTAAAACACTTAAATCTTCAGTTTGTAAATTTCTCTTATTCAATCGATTGACTTTTCTCTCAGATTTATCAAAAGTTACCCGAATTTTTTCTTCCTTCGAAATTTTATGTCTAACTTGTTGTGACCTCTTTTCAACCATTACCCAAAATTCACTACTTTTTTGATCTTCCACAAAAAGAAGTTCAGAATTTCTCTCAGTATTCAAAATTAATTCAGAAAAGAATGAATTTGCATGAAAATCATTAAAAGCCATGTCTTTCAAAGACTCCTCGTTTATTGAAAGTTGAATTTCGATAAATCTTTTCATTAAATCATCTTCTTTGCTAAGTTTTTCCATGCTTTCTTGAATCAAAGAATTTTGATGCTTGAGGAATGATGAAATCTCTTCAAACTCTAAATCAAGTCGATTTTTTTCATAATTATTTCCTTGTTGTTCAGTTTTTTCAAATTCATTAATAAAAATATCTTCTTCTCCAAGTTTTTCAAAGTTTGCAAAAATAAGTTCTTTTTCATTTTTTTCAAATATTTTCATGATTTTTTCTTCTTTTCTCATAAAATGACGAGAGTTTTTATTTGACTTTTCTTGCGACTTGATATTTTTTCTGGTGTTTTTTTCTTCTTTTTGCAAATTTTTGAGATTTATTTGGGTTAGTTTTAATTGAAAAAGATTGAAAGAAGTCTGCTCTTCATCTAGTGATTCAAGAGATCTTAAAGCAGAAAGTTCGAGGTTTAAGGAAGTTTCTTTATGTGAAATAGAAAAATTGTCTTCTGCTTCGAAGAAATTGAAATTTTTTTCTTCTTTTGAGAGCTGATTTAGATGTAGGTTTGATTGAAGACCATCTAGATTTGACATCATTTTTCTTGTTTTCTTTTCAATTGAGTTGATTATTTTTGTATAAGTTTTTACTGAGGTTTCTTCATTTTCTAGAAGGAAAAGAGATTTTTCTAGAGAAAGTTTTAGATCGTTATTGATTTTTCTTGTGCTTTCATCTGATTTGACTAAGGAGTTTAATTCATGGAGAATCAGGGAGCTTACTGATGATGAGAAGTTTATCATTGTCGATTCATCAGTATTCATTCGAGATACTTCTTGACTAACCAATTTTTTTTGCATGCTTTCAAATGATTTCATTAGTTTTTCTTCTGCTCTCAGAAATTTATAATTATTTTGTCTTAAAGATCTTTCAATCTCTTCAAAACTTTTCATCAATTTAAACTCTTGCTCAAGTTTAATGATTTCATTTTGATGTTCTGACTCCTCAACCTCAATGAATTCAGAGAATTGAATCTCATCTTTAATCATTCTCTCAAACCAAATATCTCTAAAGTACTTTTGTTCTTTTTCAAATGATATCATTCTTAGTTCAGCATTTTCAAGTAAATTTCCATCTCTGAATTCGATTTGAGCTTCCTCTTTGTAAAAGTTTCTGATGAATTCTTCTTCTAAGGCCATTTTTTGAGTAATAAGAAGATTTAATTTAATTTCTTGTGAATAAACAGTTACTGAATGAAAATCATTTTTTTCTAAGTCTTGAAATGTATAATTTTCTAGATTTAGACTATTTTCTTGAATTTCTCGTCCAGATAGTTCTTCAAGTAATAACTGAGTAGATGATGATATTTCGAGAGTTTCTTGAATTTTACATTTTTCAATTTTATCAGAGTCTTCTTTGGCCATCATTCGCTTGGTCTGTCTTTCTGCTTTTCTTATCAACTTATCAAATAATTTCTGAGACTTTTCCAAATCCATAACTTTTTTCCTCAAACCATGCGAAATCTTTTCCTCTTTTTTCAAAATCTTTCCAGTCTCATTTTCATCCAATGAAAGCGCTTTACAAACATCATCCTGCAAAAGAATTTCTTTTTTTAAAAATTCCAAAGAGTCATCATCAGCCCTAAACAAGTCTTCAGCATTCTTTTCAACAAACTGAGTTTGAATTATCTGAAAATGTCTTGTTAATTTTTCTTCCTCAAATAAAGAAACCTGCACTTTCGATTCATTTTTCAATTCTTCCTTAAAAAAAGCGAGATTTTCTTCTTCCAATAAAAACATTTTTTGAGTTTCTTGATGATTAAATCCTTTTTCAAACTTTTTTATAGAAAAATTGATTTTTTCTTCATGATTCAATATTTTTCTGCAATTTTTTTCAAGTTTAACTGATTTTTTTAAGAAGTGTTTTAAAGACTCTTCCTCATCATCAAGTGAAAAACATTCTTTATTTTCCGTTTCAAGTTCATTAGAAATGAATTCTTTAGAAAATCTTTCATTTTCTTCAAGACTTGCCAAGCTTTCAATCCTGACTTGCTCCTGAATGCCGACAAAAGCTTTTCGATATAAATGAGCTTGTCTCATTCCGTCAAGTTCTGATTTTCCGACAATGGTTTCAATTCCAAAAAACTGTGAATTGAAATTTTCTTCAAGTAACATCTTTTTAATGCATTTTCCTTCGTTTTTCTTTTCTTTTTTTTCATGTTGTTTTCTTTGGTTTTCTTGGCTGAGAAGATGAGAAAAAGTATCTTTTTCTTGATTTGATTGAATAACTGAAACATTTTCCATGATTTTTTCATGATCTTCTAAATTTTTCCTGATTTTTTCTAGAAATTCTGAAACTTTTAGGCTGAAATTAAAGGTGAAATTATTTTCTTCTTCCATTTTTTCAAAGGTCTTTAATTTCTCTTGTTTTTCATGAAAATTAAACTCCTTCATATTTTTTTCTTCATTTAAAAGACATGAAATAGTTTTTTCTGAAAGATTTTTCTGCATCAAGGCAAAATTTTTCCTTTCAATATCAACTTTTTCCATTCCTTCCATTTCCAAGAAATTTTCACTTTCCTCAGTTTCAACAAAAACCTGAACAAAATATTCTTCTTCTTCCATCAAACAAAATCCTTTATTCACCAGATTTTTTTCAATACAAAAAAAGTTTCTTGCATAATTTTCTTCAGCTTCCATCAAATTCATGGACTTTGTAAAAAATTCTTCTTGTTTCTGAGAAAAAGTCTGAATCGACGATTCCTCTTTATCCATCAAAGACTTTTCCTTAAAACTTAATTTTTTTTCAAAAGACTGAATCAAGTTGTTATACTTTTCATCTTCTTTTAACGACTTGAAGTTATTTAAAGCAAAAAAATTTTCTTCAGAAAAGAATTTTTTCATGAAATTATCTTGAGATTCCATTTCAAGACCACTTTTTTTAAAGATCTCGAATTGTTTATTGAAAAAAAATTTTGAGTTTTTTTCTTGTTTTTCAAGGATTTCAAAACTGGATTGTTTGAAATTTTCTTCGAATTTTTTGAAGTAAATTATGAACTTTTCTTCAGATTCAAGAGAAAATATTGAAAAATTTTGTTTTTGGGTTTGTTGTGAAAGGTAGACGTGAAGTTGTTTTTCTTCAGATTTTAAGTTTTTGGATTGAAGGGTTGAAAGATTTTTTTGGTTTTTGTTGAAATTTTTAAGATAGGAGTCTTCTAAGGATAGGGTTGATGAGGTTGATGCAGATGATTTCAACTCGATTGATTGTTTTTGGAGGGTTAGAGACTCGTTTGTTGATAAGGAGGATTTTAGTGAGTTTGAGAAGGATTGTTGGAAAGATTTTAGAAGGTTTGATGAATTTTCTTCTGTTTTTAATGAGGTTCTAGATGATTTTTGTGAGGAAAGTTCGGAGATGATGTGGTTTTTTATGTTGTCTTCAGAGGTTTCTAATTGAGACAGGTGGTCTTTTTCTATTGTTTTCGAAATTTTGAAGAAAGTTTGAATTTCTTTATCATTTTTTCTAAATTTTCTTATTTCTTTTTTCCTTATTTTCTCCTCTTTTTTTATAAAGTTTGAGGAAAAATCATCTTGTTTTTTCAAAGATTTTACTAAACACTTCTCACAAACCTCTTGATTTTCATTGAAATTTTTCAGTTCTCGTTCATTTTCTAATAAATTTTCGATGGTTTGTTTGACTTTCATCAACTGAAGTTCAGAAAATTCTACAAAAAGATTTTCTTCTTTTTTGATGATTTTTTCAAGTGATTTTTGCAGTTTTTTCGAGGTTTTATTAAAATTTTCAATGAAATTTTCGTTGTTTTCTAGTGAAAAAATATGAGATTCTCTTAATTTCAACTCAAAAAGGTTTATGTGAATTGTTAGATTTTCTTCTAGAGTGATTTTAGAAAAGACTCTTGTAGAATATTTTAATTGTTTTTTTAGGAATTTTTGGGTAATCAACTCGAAATCGAAAAAACTTGAAATTGACTCTTTTTGTGATTTTTTCTGTGCTTTTAGAAAAGTTAATTGAATTCTTTCTTCGACTTCTAAGTCGGCCTTGAATGATTTAACAAGTCCTCGCTGTGAGTTGAAGTAGTTTATGAGATGACTGTGCTCTTCTGATAAAAAGTTTAAATATGAGGATTTTAGTACTTCTTGGGAGGTCAGGAAAGTTTTGGAACATTTTTCTTCATCAGCTAAAAACCTAAAATCTAAATCTTCTTTGATTTTTTGATTATCACAAAATTCCAAACAAATATTTTCTTCTCTTTCTAATTCACGAGTTTCTCTATTTCTAATTTCATCCAAGATTCTGTTATTTTCATATCCTTCAATATCAGCTAAACCCAAAGATTTGACTGAAGATTTAATCAATTTTCTTTCAGAATTGTTGAATTTAACAGACCTGGCCTCTTCTTTAGCTAAGATAACAGATTCATTTTTAATCACAAATGATTCTTTACAAGAAAAGTCGGATAAAAGATTATCCGCGATTTCTAAAGCTGAAACAATTTGATTTTTTAAAGTTTTCTCATATTTTACAATATTTTTTATCAACTTTTCATTATTTTTCATCTCTTTTTCAGTGATTTTTCTAGAATTTTCTTGAATTTTTAAGAAACTTTTAACATTTTTCTCATTTTTTGAAAGTTCTTCCTTAGTAAGTACTTCAAGGCCCATCTGAATTTTGTTAAAATCACAAGAAAATCTTTCATTTATTGATAAATTTTCTTGTTGAGTTAATTCAATTAGATGTTTTTTTGAATTAAAATCAAAAATTTCTAAATCCGAAGCTTCCAAATTTTCAAAAATTTGATTTTCAAGTCTTGATATAACCTCCAAATTTTTTAAAGTATCTGAATCATTAATCCTCAAACCTCGATATTCATTTTTTCTATTTTTTTCCTGATTTTTCAAGAAATTTTTCATATTTTTTTCATTTTCTTCTATTTTTTTCAAGTATTTTCTTTGTCTAGAACTAATCTTTTTATTGTAGTCTCTGATAAGATAATCTTCATGTTCAAGTCTTTCAGTTTTTAAGTGAATCAAAGAATTTTCATCTAAATTAAACTTTTTATTTCTCTGTTCTTCAAAGTCAAGTGAACAAGCTTCAGTCGAGCAAATACTCATAACTTGAGAGCAAAATTTCTTCATAAAAGACTCACTTTTATCTAACTCTTCATTTTTCATAAAGCTAAAAGTTGTTTCAAGATTTGAAAACTGGCAAAAGTCCTTCTCTTGGTCATCAAGTCCAATAATAGCCCGACTTCTAACTTCTAGAATATTTTCTTCATGTCTCTTAACCCTTTCATCTTCAGATTCTAAAAAAGCTGAATTGAATTTTTCTCCATTTGACTCGATTTTAAAGATTTTTTTAGAATTTTTTTCTTCTTTTGATAAATTTTTTAACGTTTTTCGCATTTTTCGTGATTCTGAGGAGAAAAAATTGGAAGTTTCTTGATCTTCTGAAATTAAAGATTCTTGGATGCAGACTTCTGATTCTTGTTGCGAGATTAAAAATGATGAGGCTTTTTCTTCGAGGGTTGAAAGATTGGATTGATTGATTGACTCGAGATTGACTTGGTTCAAAGTGAAGGAAATGGTGAAAGAGTCTTCGATGTTTAAGTTTTGGAGAAGGTTTAGAAGGTTTTTTTCTAGATGTGATAAAATTGACTTTAAGTCTTGGTCGTTTTCATGAAGATGATTTTGAGATATTTTTACGAGGTGCTGTTGATTGGTCTCAAATTTAATTCTTATTTTTTCTTCATTTTCGAGGTTTTTTTCAAATTGATTTAGTGATTTCAGCTCAATCTTTGAAAACTCAAGTCTAAAAATGTCTTCTTTTTTTAAGGCATGATTAGAGTTTCTTTGATTTTTTTCCTCTTTTTTCAAATAAAATTTTCTTTCATCATCACTTTTAAAAAGACTTCTTATTTCTCGATTCTCTAATGTTCGAAGAGTTTCTTGATAAGAATTAAGAAGCTTTTCTTCTTGGTCAAGGATAGATAAAGTGCTAAAAATTAAATCATTTTGAAAGCGATCAAAAAAATTCCTTAAATTTTCTTCATTTTCAAGAGTTTTTAAACTTTCTCCATTATTTTCATCCACTAGTTGAACAATTTTTTCAATGAAAATCTTTTCTTCTTCCATAGATTCTCTCTGTCTCTCAAGAAGACATCTTTCACTAAAATCAAATTTTTTCCTAAAGTTTTCATTAGACTCTAACTGTTCAAAAGAATTAAAAATTAAATGATTTTCACCAGAGTTAAATTTTTTAACAATTTTTTCATTTTCGATTAAAAAAGACGTTATTCCTGATGCAAGACTTTTAACTAAAAAAACATGTTGCAATATTTTTTTTTTCTCCTTTTTCATTGAATTTTGGTTATTTTTCCTGAAATTTTCCTGAAATTCAAGAAAATCTTTTAATTCTTCTTCATTTTTCATTAAGTGATTATTTTCCAGTTCAGCCAATTTCTTTTCTTCATCTTCAAAATCCTTTCTTTCTCCATCTGAAATTTCAAGATTTTTCTGAGATTTACCAACAATCTTAATTTCTCTTTTGTAAAACTTCAAGTTTAAATCAAATTCTTTCTGTAAAAAATCAATTTGCAATTCAATTTTTTTATTTTCTTCAATTTTAAAGTTAATTTGATGTTCATCTTCGCCAGAAAGTTTTTCAATTCCCAACAAGCCAAATCGATTTTCATCTTCAAGAAACTGAAAACTTGCCCTGTCCTCTTCATGCAAAGCTTTAAAGACTTGTAAGCAAAGTCCATTCAAACTACTGAAAAAGTCTTTAAAATAAGTATCAAGAGCCTTTAACCTTCTTGAAGTTCTGACTTCAACTTTACTTTGTTGTTTATTAAACCTGATCATTAATTTTTCATTCTTTTTGCAAATTTCTCCTTGGTCATCAGAGAAATGTTTCAATTTCCGAGAAAAGCTTAAAGTTTGATGTTCTCCTTTTTTCAAGAATTTTAAAGCGACTTGCAAAAGAAACTCGTGTTCTTCGGTGAAGTTTAAAGTAATCGCTTCAAGAATCCTTAAATTTTTTCTTGATTTTTTTTCTACTCTTTTTTCACCAGATATGAATTTTTTTAGAGATTTTTCGATTTTTTTTAGATTTCTTGAAATTTTTGATGAATTTTTTATCTGTGACTTTAAAAAGGAATTTAAAGTTTTTTCACTTTTTTGAAGATAGTTTTCAAAGGATTTTTCTTGATTTTTTTCTGATTTTTCGAAGGATTTTTTTGAATTTTCCTCGAATTCTAGAGAGTCTTTAGAGTCATGACTGATTTTTTGGTAGATTTTTTCCCATTTTAGAGAAAGTCGGTCTTCATTAGCGAAAGCTGCAGATTCTTTAAGGATTTTTTTATTTGCTTTATGAACAAAAAACCTTGTAACTTTTTCCTCATTTTTCAAATAATTTTCTTCAGTCTGTTCTCTTTTAATCTCTTTTTTAATGAGTTCCCTCATCCAGATCTCTTCATTTCTCATGAACTGTTCCTGAATCCTTCTAACTTTTTCCTGATTTTTCATAAAATCCTTAAAAGCCGAGTCATTTTTTTCCATATAAAAATTACATTCAGCGTTTAAATCCCTTGCAAATCGATTAATAGCAAAAGTCCTAATTTCTTCTTCCCTCATCAAATTTTCCTCAGCAAGTCTTTTTGCTTCTTTTTCAGCTTTTTTCCTTTCTTTCCTTTCCCTTCTCATTCTTTCTTCATATTCAAGTCTTTCCCTTCTCATTTTTTCCTCAAGTAAAAGAGCTTCTTCATCCATAAAGTCAGGAACTTCAAGCATCAATAAATATTTTCCGTCTTTTTTAAGTACTAAAAGATTTGCATAAAACATTTCATTGTTCGGGTCCCATTTTTCTTCAACGTCTTCTGAAAGGATCAAATTCACTCGAACTGTTTTAAAGATTTCTTGAATTGAAGTCAAAGTTCGATGGTCGAGGCTCATGTCGAAGTAGCTTCCGATTTCGTTTATCACTGGGTAAAAGTCTGGATTCTGTTGAAGGGAACGGAAAGAAGATAACTTTTGAGTTTGCATTGTGCAGGTGAACTCGGCTATTGATAACTTTGAGGAATCGATTGAAGTCACTTGAAGGGTTTCGCTTATCTCGAACATCACGCCGAAGAAGACCTCGAATGCGAAGTTGAAGCATTTTTTTATTATCAGCTGCTCGATTGACGTGATGAAGAGCGATGGGAACATGTTTGCACCTGACAGAACTCTACATTTTACGAATTTATCCTGGTTCTCAACACCTAGGTCTTTGGGGTCAACGAGTGGTGGTAAATTCATAAATTATAAGAATTTTTATTCTTTGCAGAAGAGGGTGTTAACTATCTAGAATCCTTTCTTTTTGATTTCTTCTTTTTAACTTCATCGCCACTGCTAACTTCTTTGCTTTTTTTCCTGTCTTTCCTTTTGACGACTTCTTCTTCGCTTTCTGACACTTTTCTGCTTTTCTTTTTCTTTTTCACTTCGGATTCAGATGCGGAACTTTCTACCTTTTTAGTTTTTTTTTTCTTGATTTTCGGCTCTTCTGACTCTGAACTGACAACTTTTTTCTTCTTGGGTTTCTTGACTGGGACTTCTGATTCTTCTGAAGAGTCGACTTTAGACTTTTTCACAGATTTTTTGGGTTTTTGTTCTTCAGATTCACTTGAGTCGTTTTTTTCGTGTTTTTTTCTTTTGACTTGTTTTCCACTTTCTAGCTGAAGTTGTTCAAGGACTTCATGCATTACGTCTTCATTGCTAGGTCCTCGCTCTCCATTAACAAAATACTTAAGCCTTTCCTCCACCTGCTGATTCATTCTCTTTCCAAAGGCACTAGTAGGCTAAATAACTCTTACAACGGGGTAAAACATATCAATTCTGCTAGCAAGCGAGCATTTATTCGCTAAAAACCTTGAAATCCTTCCCTTATCATTAGCACCTGCCCTTCCAATAAACGACGAATGATACAAAATTCCATATTTTGGAGTATTTCCCCGAGTCTTAAGTGCGCGAAACAAAGCTTTTTCCGCTCCTAAAATTTGCACAGTACTCGCCGGGTACTTCGCAAGATTGCTGAGTCCTCCCGCTTGACTTATAAGACGAGCACCGACGATTTCACCGATCAAAGCTGCAAGGTTTGGAGCCACTTCATCCATTTTTGAACGGAGGTACTCGGCAAGCTCGATTCGGTAAAGAGACAAACTGATCACTTTGTCGGTGAATAAAGAAATTTGAAGGGAGTCTAACTCGGATAAGTCTCCACCCATTGAAATCTTAGAGGCTGCTGCGATTTCTTGGGAAATTTCTTCGTTTTCTAGAACTTTTGAGAGGTTTGAGAGGGTTGAGTCGTCCATGTCACCCTTATTCCTAATAACTTTCACAGCTTTAGCAAAAAGCAAGTTATCATTAACAATTCCCCAAAGTTCCGGAAAATGCCAAGAATACCATTCCTTAAGTCTCATAGCGAAGGTATTAATATCTTTATCCAGCTGATCAATCAAAGAAATAGCATGAATAATATGTTTATCATATCTCTTAATATCAGTCATAACTTTAGACCGTGAATAAGCATGTGCAAGTCCCAATTGTCCTCTTGACAAATGTTTAATATCAAAGCCTTCCACAAGTTGACTAAAATGTTGCCTTATTCCACGAAAGATCTCAGAAGTGATTTCATTTTTCAGAAGAGAGAGATTAGGAAAGACCTCATTAAGAGATGCAGGAAGACGCGAGTCTTCCACGGCCAACTTGTACTTAGACTTGGTGAGACTCGGCATTTTTCCTTTCAAGAAGGCTTTGAGGTCCTTTGAGCACTTCCCAGAACTTATTTCTCTCATGTTTTCTAGGGCTTGGTCTGAAGAAGTGAATGGAAGGAATGCGACTAGCTGGACAACTTTTTTAAATCTTTTGTAAGATGTGATGGAGGACTGAACTGATTCTAACAGGCCGCCTATTTCTTCGATGGTCTTGCCCTCGAATAGAGAGTATCCGGTGGCTGTTTCGAACAAGTAATAGGTTGCCATTTATTGAATGATGCTAGCTATTAAAACAGGCCAGAACTTAACCTTGTTTTAATCTTACGAAACTTAGACTGTGAATGATGTTCTCGATGTAAGCTTCTTCTTCATCCCAATAGTCTTCATTTTCAGTCGCCTTGGTATCCTGCGCAGACTCCAACAACTTCAAATAATCCTCTTTTATCCTCCTCAACTCCTCATCCTCAACATACAAAATCCTATTTTCCGCATGAAGATCCACTGGAACCACAGGAGCTCCACAAGGAAACAAGTTAAACTTATGGCTCAAAACCTTCAAATCCTCCTTCGGAGGAGAAGAACTTCTTGCTCGTCTTTTAAAAGGCAGTCCTTTTTCATCTTTTGAAACATTCTGTACTTTTAAAATGTTTTTCTCTAGAACAGGTCCTACTTTTGCAGTGATTTTTTTAAGTTCTGAGTTAAAACTCGACTTTTCCTGAAACTTCTGATCTGGAAGAATCTGAAAATTTTGAGAAAAACTTGAAGTTGTTTTCGGTTCCAGAGAATTTTGAGAGAATTGTTTTTTTTTTACTGAAATTTTATTCATTTTAATCATTTTTAAGTTAAGAATGCTTAAAACAACAGGAAAGGTCTTGAGTTAAAAGTTGATTCCCAGGGTGTTAACGAGGAACTGTTTGAAAAGTAAGAAAAACTTAGAAAGACCAGCTGGAAACTTAGCAAAAGAGTCGATTTGTCTTGATTGGCTTAATTCAATGATTTTATTATACAACTTTAGGGCTCTTTCCTCGTCTTTTTCAGTTCCCAGGCCGTTTTCAAGCATGTAAGCCATGTGGAATAAACTTTCTCCTGAATTGGGTGAAAGGGAGTAAAAGAGAAGGGCGTTTGAATAGTCTGAAGGGTGGCCGTATTTGCCGTAGTACATCAGGTCTGCGAGGTGAACGTAGGAAAAAGAGTCCATTTTTAAGACACCTCGGAAAAGATGACGGCCGAGACAATAAAACATTCCTGAATTGCAGGTAAAGGTTTTTAAGTCTTTTTCTAGAAGATAGGCGATTGACTTGCTTGCCTCTATGTAACCTAAACTCTCGGCGAATAGAAAGTAAAGGAATGCACCTTCGAAGTCTTTTGTTTTGTATCTTTCATAGGCTTTTTCCATGTAACCGTCTTGCTGTGCTGAGTGGATCACTTTTAATGAGAGCTCGAAAGCGAGTTCTAAGTCGATTTCGCGGTGGTCACCATTAAAGTAAATTGTGGCAAGATTATACATCGCTGCTGGACTGCCTAGGTCAGATGCCCTTTCAATATAAGCGACTCCAAGAACTGGGTCTGCTTCTACTCCAATCCCTTCTAAATAATACACTCCAATGTTGTTAAGGCTTTGCACGTCTCCTTTATCTGCTGCTTTTTTAGCATAGTCGAAGGCTTTTGTCTTGTTTCGTGGAACTACCTCGCCTCGTTGGTATACCACTGATAACTGACGAAGAGCATCAAGTGAACCTGCCTCTGCTGCTTGTTCCAGATATTCCATCCCTTTTGTCGTGTTTTGGTCTACTCCAAGGCCCTTCAAATACATCTTCCCAAGATTAGCAGTAGCTGCAGGATTTCCAAGATCAACAGATTTCGAAAAGTAATTCAAAGCTTCTTCATAATTAGGTTCAATGCCAAGTAAATTATTCCCATGAAGATACTCTTGCCCCAGATTTTCAATTCCTTTAGAGTATTTATAACTTGAATAAATCTTATCAACTTTCGTGAGCATCTCTTGAGAATCGTTGCCATAACTCAATTCAGAATCCAAACTATCTAAAGTGATTTCATGAGGAGGTCTTCCAAGATCTTCAATAAAATCCCTTGCATAAAAAGCTTGAGAAATCGCAGAATACGTTAAAGATCGATCAAATCCACAATTTTTTAATTCCATGACAGGATAAATCATTTCCCATTGAACATTATCACGAAATTCATAGTCTTCCAAATCATCCTCTTCATCATTTTTCTTCAAATGGAAGTCTTCAAGACGAGGTCTCAACATTTCAGGAACCTCAACGTCCTTCAGCAGAAGACATTCATAAACAGAAGCGAAATATGAAACTTCTAACAAGTCGTGGCCGTCATGGCGACTTTTGAGTCCTTTAGTCTCGAATTTGGGGATTTCTAGATTCGATTCGAATTCTAGAAAATCGTCTGTAAGAAGAATTTGTTGAAAAATAACTGCTGCGGCGAAGACTGCTTTTGAACTTCGGTATTTTAGACCTTTGTTCAGGAAGGTCACTGCTTTTGTGTGGTTTCGGGATATTGATTTTGAAGGATCACCGAAAAAATATATCTCGAAAAGAGTGTCGAAGGCTTTTGGCCCTGGTCTTCGTGAGTCTTCGAGAAGGTCCTCGATTTCTAATAGGTCTTGAAGAGAGGAATAGGATTTTAGTTTGGATTCGGCTTCTTCATAGATGCTATCGGGAATTGAATGGGTTTGGTGGGTGTAAAACAGAAGTAAAGTGAGAAATGATTTCAGCATTTATTTTGATGATTTTTTAGATTAGGGATTAAGGAGTTTAGAGTGATTTGAAATTTTTGCTCTGAAGAGGAATATTATTTCATCTTTATTGTATCATTTTTTTATTATTAAGACCATTAAACATATATTAGTTCCCAATAAGCTATATTATTAAAATTGACTTTGGTGGCGTAACTGAGCGAAAATACTTCTTCTTCTTATTAAACTCTTGCGGCTGGTTTTTGACATTGGAAAATTTGACACATTTTTCTTTAATGAGACTTAAAACATTAGAAATCGTTTGAACATCACCTTTAGAAACCTGAATAATTACATTTTCATTTAAATTTTCAACAAGCCTTAAATCAAAAAGCACATCAAAAACCTTTTGCAAGCTAGCAATTCTCCTAACTACCCTTTCCTCCCTTCTCCCTTCAGTCAATCCTGAAACCCTTTCAATCAAATCCCAAAAAAACTGTCCTGTCTTGCACATGGGGATGATTTGATATATTCCATCCATATTTCCAATCAAATCCAAAGACTTAAGCCAAGCAACAACTGAATTTTGGTCACAAAAAGGAGAAAAATGATAAGAAAAGTCAGTTAAATCATTCAAAAATGTTAAAAGAAGACTCGAATTCAACAATATCTGATCCACACGTTTTAAGTACTTCTTTCCCAGGTCAGGACAGAGAGAAGAGACTATTTGAAGAGCTTTTTCTAATTTTTGAATTGATGAGTCTGAAGAAGTACTGGAAATGTCAACTTTGAATAATTTTTTAATAAAATCTTGAAGAAATTGCCCGAAATTCTCCGGATTTACTGAAAATTCAAATGAAAATCCCAGAGATTCTAAAAATTTTTTCAGTTTTGAGCAATTTTTAGTTAAAACTAAAGTTTCTGTGGTTTTTTTCGCTTGATCGTAAAAGGATTTTATATCTTCTAATAAACCTGTTGTATAAATTTCGCTTCCACTTAGAATTTCAGAGATGTTTAAAAAATTTGAATGAAATGACTTGGATTTCAAATAATCTTCTAGTTTATGCAAATTGAATTTTGCAGCTGAGAGACTTTTAGCTGGTTTTATGAAACCTTTTAAGGATTTTTTACCTTCCAGAGCGTTTATTAATTCACAAAATGCGACGCCACAGTGTAGATTTCTTTTTAAATCTCCATCCATAATAAAACTGCTAGCCCATAGAAAAACAGCAGGTTCATGATTTTTTCTCTCTGCAGTAGTTACCCTTTTTTTTCCCCTACTCTGATAACTAGTCAAATAAGACCTAGTAGAAGTGCAACCTCTTCCACTAACAGCAATATCCCCCAAGTCCAACAAAGGAATCCTTCTTCCATCTTTCAAACCAATAATCTCCTTAGAAACTTTTTTAACTTTCTTCACAAGTTCAAACTTGTCCTTCAAATTTTCTTGAAAAACAGTTTCAGAAGGTGCAAGTTTCAAGTTTTTCTTTCTTTCAAAGTTAAAACTTCCAGAAAACACTTTTTCAGTTCTCTGATCATGAAAATTTCGCATTTCTTTCACAGGTTCCCGTTCAAGTCTATTTTTTTTACTAAGAAAGCTTTCATTCATTTTGAATTTTCTAATTTAACGCTAAGAATAATCAACAATGACAGTCTTTCATAAAAATGACTGAAAAACACTCAAAAGTACTTCCCGCTGACACTTCTCGCCTGCAAATAGAACTTTCTCATAAGTTTCTGAGCAACTCGACTTTTGACTCTTTGTATAAGTCGAGCAATATGAGTCCTTTTATGGAGAACTCGTCTGATATGATGGTTCGTCGGTTAAAGCATCATCGTCATCCCTTGTCTGGAATGTCTTCGATATTGCCCGAGCTGGGAGCAGGTCCAGACTTCGACTCCGAAAAGTTTTTCAAAGAAGTAAAATCAAGTCACAAGTTGAATTCCAGAATCCTCGAAACCTGGTTAAACAACACAATAGAAGACGCATGCGAATTAAACCTTCCAGACGAAGTAATAAAATCCGAGTTCAAGTCTCCCTTAGTTCGTTTCGGAATAGACAGGACAACATTATTAAACGCAGGTCTTCAGTCATCAGAGGTAGACAGGATATACCGAGCGTTGTTTGTTTATTCAATTGGTTTTTTTCAGCTTATAAGAAGAATTTTAGAGCACACGCGAAGCCAATACACGATAGTGACTGGAGTTTGGAAGGTTTACGCGATTTTACTTGAGTACTGCTGCCAGTTCGACTATGAAATGATCATCAAAACACTCAATACAGAGAAAAAAGAAGAAATTAATGCTAATGAAAATGAGTTTAAAGAACAGATATTGAAAATTGAAGAACGTGAAAGAGGCATCATTGAAAATTTCAATCAGACGAAAAATCATGTCGCACAGCTGCAGAAGGATTTGATGGATGAAATCAGGAAAAGGGAAGAATTGGAAGATGAACTCTTGCAGAGAGGAAGTGGACATGAAGAAGAAGTTACTATGAGATTGCAGTTTGAAAGCAAACTTAATCATATGTTTGCCAAGATTAGGGATATGGAAAGCAAACTTGCTCTGGTGAACGAAAGCATGGAAGAGATGCAAAAACTGGTAGAAGACCGAACCGATTCCCTTCAAGAAGAACGTCGAAAAAACCTAGTTCTAATCCAATTCAAGCTCGAAACCGAGCAAGAGATAAAAAGATCAAACGAAAAATCAAAGCAAGTAGAAAGTGTAAACATTTCCCTGGAGCAGCGACTAACAGACTGTTACGACAAAATCGAGGAATTAAGTTCAAAAGTCTCAAACATGAACACCCAGAACAACCAAGCCCTAAACGACCTTGCTCATAAAAACATTGAAATAGAAGACCTCAAATTCACAGTCGAAACAATGAAAGGTCAAACATCAAAACAACTCACAATGATAATCGAGTTAAACACTGAAAAAACAGTCCATACACAAAGAATCGTTGACCTCGAGACTGCCCTTTCAGAGGAAATTCAAAAAAACAAGCATTTTCAACAAGAATACGTAAAAATCAAAGAACATGACATTGTAAAAACAGTTGATTTAGAAAAGTACAAAAAACGTTCAGAAGTTCAAGAAAGTCAACTTTTAGTTATAGAAAAAGAAAGAGATTCATTAAAAATTCAGAAAGAAAGTCTTGAATCTTCTAACAATGAATTCAAAAATCAACTAAAACAATCCCAAGAAAAAATCGAAGAAATGAACAAAGGTCGAAGAATCGTTGAAGAAATGAATTCTACATTAAAATCTCGAATGACTGACAGAGAAAAAGAAATTCAAATCTGTCGAGGAGAGATCTTTACTTTAAAAGAACTTCAAGAAAAATCAAAAGTTCATGAAAACGAGCTCCAGTCTCATATCTCAACATTATCCGTAAAGTTATCATCAATTGAAAAGCAATTCGAAGTCACTCGGAATACAATGCAAGAAAAAATAAACAGTTTAAATGAAATCCTGGAATCTGAAAAGTCTGTCAGACAAAACTGGATTTATCGATATGAAGAAGAACAAAAAACCTCTTCTAATGTAACAAGAGAACTCATCAGCACTCAAGATAAACTCAACGAGTCAATCATTAAATTCAACAATCTCAACGCAGCTTTTCTAGAAAATAACCAAGCAAGTGAAAAACTCTTCGAAAAGCACAAACAAGAAGTAGACCAAAACTTATCCCTTCGAGCACATAATGAAGAATTAACGAGAAAGTTAAAAACAAGCAAAATTCTTTTAGAAAAAGTTGATGAAGATTATAAGGAAAGATTTCAAGAACATAATCAACAAATCGTTCTGGTTAATGAAGCGAAAATGGAAGCTGTTAACTCTGCTTTGATGGAAGCTGAAGATATCAGGCAGGTGGCTCTTGGTCACTTGAACAACATGCAGAGGATAGTTAAGGAAAATCAAGAGATTTTAAAAGTTCAGGAGGGAATTGATGAAATGGTTGATAATATTAAAGCTCAAGGCTTTATCGCTTCTTTACTCGCTGATCGACTTGGAATGTTTCTGGAAGAGGCCAGGCAGGACTTGATAATGAAAATCGAAGAAATACAGGTATTGAAAAATAATGTAAAATCTCAAGAGTTTGAATTGAAAAAGGTGCAGAAAAATTTAATGGAATTTAGAAATATGATTCCTCCTGAATTTAGAAACTCACCTAATCCTTTTAGGAATCTTGTCAAGCAGATAAGTGATTTGAAATCTGATATTCAGTTTAAAGAAGCTAGCAAACCTATTGTTAAGGACTTTTCATGTCAGTGCAAGGAAGAAGTTATTGAGAAGAAGGACTGTGAAGCCCAGACTAATGCTTTTTATATTGAAACTGAAGATGATGAACCTTTTCATCAAAGGTCTAGTTCTTCAGTTATTGAAACACCTCCTGTTCAAAGAAGAAAAGTCAGTGAAAGTATCGACTTAGGGCTCAAAGTCATTGAAAAAAGAAAAAAAACTGCGAGGGATCCGATTGAAGTTCCAGAAAAAAACATTGAAAAACCCAGAAAAATTATTAAAGAAAGTCCTCTTGATGAGACAGTAACTCCTCTTAATATGAGGAGTATTTATAATAATGAACCTACTAATGATACTAATGAAACACCAGTGGTCCCAGGAAAACTTCCACTTATTAGCAAAAGAGGAAGTCAACCGAATTCTATGGTTTCTTTACCACAGCCTATTCCTGTTGTTGGGGAATTTAAAAGATTTCTTAAACAAGCTGTTTCTCGTAGAAGAAATGAGAAAAATTCTAATTAAGTTGTAATAAAAGTAAAAAATTACTTTAGATAGTTGATATAAAGTCTAAAATTGTTACAATCTTCTAGTATTTCAAATGTTAATCTATCATATAATAGAGAAAATGAATAAATTATATAGTAAGAATATTCTTGTCATTTAAATTATTTGATAGTAAATTTTTTGCTTGAATAAGGTTAAAATAAAGCCTAAATCGGAAAATTTGTATAAAAGTCTAATTTTTTTGTTATTTAAGACTTATATACATTTTCAATATTTCTAATGAAATATCATTTTACAGACTAACAAATAACAGTTCATCTGCCTCAATTAATCAATAATAATCAATTTAATGAGATTATCGGTAACCACCGCACGTCAAGACCAAGACTACCTTAGAAATGATTCACTATTAAGTAAAAACGGAAGTGATTTACTTAGTCCAATAAATTCTTCATTACTTCGTACTCCAACTGTGATATCTCTCATTCGTTGCCATACAAAAGTAGCAGACTTAACCCCTAAAGTCGATTTCGAATTTACTCATCTTTCAATATTTTACAAACACATCGAAGCCTACATTCCAGAACTGATAATCCGTCAACAAAAAGAAAACTACTCAGAAATAATTGAAATCCGAGAAAAGTCCCTATTCGAACAAATTGAATTTATTGATTCAGGTTTTATCAGGTTCAAGCTTTTCAAGTCAATATTAAGAATCCGAGCAGGTTTAATCGAATTAAGTTCCAAGATAGTTTCAAGTGGATTATTTAAACTGATCATATTTTTGATGATTATCTTCAACACAGTGCTGATAGTAATCCAAGACCCAACATCAAATGACAAATCATCATTCAAGTCACGTTTCGACGACTTATTTTTATCAGTCTACACAACAGAATTTCTCTTAAAACTCACAGCAAAAGGCCTGATTCTCTCAAAATCCTCTTATTTCAGAGACCCTTGGAACCTTCTAGACTTCGTCGTAGTCCTCACCAGCTGGATCGACTACCTAAGTGCCCAAGACCTGAATCTTCAAGTTCTAAGAACCTTTCGCGTTTTACGACCTTTTAAAAGTATCAGTAGTTTAAAAGGACTGAGGTTAATTTTCATGGCTTTGGTTTCATCAATAAAGCCTTTACTTGCAGCTTTTGCTTTGTTTTTTCTGGTGATTTCGATTTTTTCTATTGCAGGAATGCAGCTTTGGTCAGGGTTGTTGCTTAAAAGGTGCATGGATGTTAATACTGGAGTTGTTTTTCAGAGTAAAATATGTGGAAGTCTTGATTGTGGCACTGGAGAAAAATGTGTTGAATGGCTTAGTAACCCCAATAGAGGAATAACCAACTTTGATAATTATTTGTTTGCTTCGCTTGCTGTTTATCAGTGCATTACTTTAGAAGGATGGACACAGATTATGAATTTCACTCAACAGGCTTTTGGAACTTTAAGTCTTTTGTATTTTTTACCTCTGGTGTTCATTGGGGCTTTGATTTTTCTTAACCTCTTCATGGCTATCATCAAGTCTGCTCTTTCGACAGCTATTTTGAAATTTGAGAAGTTTGAGACTACGGAAAATTTTCGATCACTTGAGACTACGTTTTTGATGAGTCATTTTTCAGATGTGAATGATAATCAACAGTCAGAACGGTCTGAAGTTCAGTTTACGGTCTTGCCGTCCAAATCAAGACTAACTGGCCGAGTGGGAACATTCAAAAACTCATTCGACCTAAAGATCCCTTCCAAGTCCTTCTTATTAAAAGACCTTGACCCAACATTAGCCCAAGACAAAAGCTTCCAACCCAGCGACTTCAAAAGCGAAAAGCTCAACAAGACCCAAACCTTAAAAAACATTTCCTCTCTATTCCAAAGAATGAACACCCAACTAAAAATCAACGAAAAGGTTTTAAAAAGACTAAACAACGGAGAAAAACTCGAAAGCACAAGTATAAACATCAAAGACATTCAAACATTTTCCACTTCATCATCAGACGTTCTGCCAATTTCAAGATTTAACATTCCAAACCTAATGAAAAAACAATTTTATTCTTTTTCTTACATCGATTCAAGCGAAATTCCTGTAAAAATCTGGAATCAAGACTTAGGAATAGAAGAGATTCAAAACGATTGGACTGAATTCAAGATTTTTTCAAAACTTGTTGAAAGGTTCGATGAAGTCGGCGCTTTTCAACTGATTTTTTTCCCGACTAAGACGTTCTGTGGTTATTTGAGACAGATGGAAGAAGTGACTTTGAATGTAGAAGGAGGGTGGTCAGGTTCTGATGTCCAGCCTTATTCAACTTTGATGAGTTTTGAAAAACTGAATCGAATGAACTTCAGGATCTGGAAAAAAGGGTTTTGGGGAAAAATTCAAAAATTTCGATTTCCTTTGATTTTTGTGATCGATTCGAAGTTTTTTCAGTTATTTATTCTTCTTTCAGTGACAATTAACACTATTGTTCTGAGTATTGATCATTATGGGATCTCAACAGGGACTCAGGAAAGTTTAAATCGAGTCAACATCGTCTTTGCCTTCATCTTTCTCTTTGAAATGAGTGTAAATCTCCTGGCATATGGCCCTATTCGGTACTTTCGTGATGTGATGAACTATTTCGACACAGTCATCGTCGTTCTTAGCCTTATCGAAGTTTACTTTCTGTCAAATTCAACAAAATCTGCAATCAGCGCTTTTCGTGTTGCAAGAATTTTCAGGGTGTTCAGAATGTTGAGGATTTTAAGAGTTGCTAAAATTTTCAGGTATGTTAAATCTCTTGCACATCTTGTTAAAGTCATGGGAATGAATATGAGTCGGTATATGTATCTTGGATTATTGCTTTTTCTATTGTTGGTTATTTATAGTCTCATTGGAATGGAAATTTTTGCTGGGAAGTTTGAAAAAAGTAAGAGTTTTAGGAATAATTTTGATAGTTTTCATGCGAGCTTTGTTACCAATTTTCAGATTTTAAGTGTTGAGAACTGGCAGTCGGTACTTTATCAGGCGATGAGCTCGGATGCCGGGTATGCAAGCTGCATTTTTATCATATCTTGGATTATCATTGGAAATTACATCATTTTAAACTTATTTCTTGCTATTTTACTAGAAAGTTTCTCCAGTACCGACCTGGAGGACATGATAAAAGTAGAAAAAGAAAACCTGTTCAAAGGCCACAGTCAAAGAATGAAAAAAAAACAGGAGGAGAGACTGAAATTAATCGAAGACCTAAGCAGTGATTCAGAAGCAGAAGTTTCAATAGAAAAGTCCAACACAACAAAAATCAACCTAATGCAAGACCCAGGTAAAAGTTTTTACATTTTTTCCAAATCTCACAAAATCCGTCAAATTTGCATAAAACTCGATTTTTCCCCAATATTCGAATATTTCATTCTATTCATAATTTTCATCAGCAGTATCAAACTAGCAGGAGACACTTATATAAAAGATTCAGATTTACTTAAAATTTCAGAAATAATCGATTATTTTTTTTCAGGGATTTTCATGTGCGAGTTCATCATCAAGACCATCAGTCGAGGGCTGTTATCAGGTGAAAGTTCTTATCTAAAAGACCGTTGGAACTACATCGACTTCATGGTAGTCATTTCTTCAATACTCGACCTTGCGATTTCCTCAGTCGATTTTTCTAAGATAAAAGTGACTCGACTACTTCGAACACTCCGTCCATTCAGGTACATCAACTACAACACCTCAATGAAAATCGTCGTTATAGCCTTGTTACAATCAATCGTTGCTATTTTAAACGTCGTTTTTATTCAAGGCATTGTTTTGCTGATGTTCGCTATTTTAGGAGTTTCACTTTTAGCAGGAAAACTTTACTCTTGCTCTGACCAGGTCTCTGAAACGATGGATGAATGTATTCGAGCTGGCTTTGAATGGCAGAAAATTTGGCCGAATTATGATAATGTGCTTAACACCTTCACGACTCTTGTCATTTTAAGCTCTGAAGAAGGATGGCCTGATATTATGAACCAGGCCATTGATGCAAGAGACGTTGAACAGGCTCCTGGGTATAACGAAAATCCGATGCTTTCTTATTATTTCATTGTTTTTATCACGATTTCTTCTTTTTTGTTTATGAACTTGTTTATTGGAGTCGTTTATGAAAAGTTTAATGAGGCTAAAGATCATGAAATCTCACTTGCGGCTTCATTTCTGTCGAAAGAACAGATGATTTGGGTAGATATGCAGAAAATGATCGTGAAATGTAAACCGAAAAAGAGATTTCAAGACAGACCAGGTGGTAGGTTGAGGAAATTTTCTTATAGAGCTTATAAAAGTGTTTATTTTCAGGTGAGTATGAACCTTCTCATTGCTTTTAACATGGTTTTAATGAGCTTTCAGTACTACGGGGCAAGTGAAAACCTGACATTTGTGATGGAAACTGGAAATTTGATTTTTACTTCTTTTTTCTTATTAGAAGCTTGTATCAAAATTTTTGCTTTAGGGTTTCATGGGTATTTTTCTAGTTTTTCCAATATTTTTGATTTTGTCGTAGTAGCTCTTTCACTGATCGACATCATTCTAACCTACGTGCTCGGTTCCACAATTCTTCTTCTCCGCAGTGGTCCTCAAATGATCCGAATAGTTCGAGTTTTCCGAGTTTCCAAGTTGATCCGTTTATTCAAAGCTCTGGAATCTCTTCAAAACCTTATCAAAATAATCATGTATTCCTTGCCATCAATAGGAAATGTTTCAGCTTTACTATCACTGATTTTTTTCATATACTCTATCATTGGAGTTAATTTATTTTCAGGAGTCGTTTCAGGGAAAATCATTGATTCTGAAACAAACTTTTCAAACTTCGGCAGAGCGATGATGACTTTATTCAGGTGCAGCACTGGAGAAGACTGGTATTCGATAATGTTTGACTGTGGAAAGTCAGTTAACATGTTTTTATCACAGTTTTATTTTTTGTCTTTTATCACTCTAGTGGTTTTCGTGATGTTGAATCTTTTTGCAATGGTTATTATTCACCATTATGAAGAGTTTGAGAAAAATAATGGAAATGTTCGACAGGTCTTTGAAAAAGAAGTAAAAAAAATAAAGGTACTTTGGATGGCTTATTCTAAGGAAAGTAAAGGGAAAAGAATTCATGTTAATGAAGTTGCTTGTTTGATTAAAGAAATTGGAGAGTTTAGGTTTCGCTTGGAAGACTCGAATGAAAAAGTTTTGAGATTTTTAAGGAGTCTTGATTTGTGCACTGATAAACAAGGATTTGTTTATTTTCATCAGTTTTTATTTGCTTTTCTTAGGAGGAAGTATATGAGGAAGGGACTTAAAGGACATCTTTGGAAAGTCGTTGTTAACGAAGAGAGGAAGACTAGAGCTAAGATCAAGAAAATCACGGAAAATGTAAAAAAAGATGTTTTTAACGACAGGTCGTATAGTTATCTTGAAAAATCAACTGTTTCTAGTTATGTTATTGAAAAAGGGTTTATTTTAAAAGTCTTTCTTGCCTGGAAGGGCTTTGTGAAAAACAGAATTGATAAAAGGACAAAAGGAAAGCATAACAGTATAGATTCTATTATTTTTTCTGAAAGGATTAAAAGAAATGATGTAAAATAAGGTTAATTAGTTAAGATTTTATAGCATACGGAATTTCAACTTGATAAAACGCAGTTTTTTGTCAATTTCTCGCATTTCTTTCAGTCTTTCTGTTTTACTTAATGAGGTTAAATCTCCTGAGGCTGAATTTGAAAATTGACCTGGTGATCTTGACTTTCTTGACTTTTTATCTGACATTGAACGGATGAAAAATCTTGGGACTAGAGGCTTTGAATGCTTTTGATGACAAGTGATGACCAGTTGTGATTTATTTCCCATTTGATGATCTGTCTGAGATTTCAAGTAAAATAAAACTGAACGCGTTCGATTAAAGCTTCTAAAAAGACTTCCTGTCAGATTAATTAGAGCTTTACTGAATACTGAAAAAACCAGGTCTTTTTTATCTTGTTCATCTGAATATCTACCCGATGAAAGAGTTTCCAAGTACTCAAAATCAGAAAAAAGCCGAATAACTTGACTTGAGCTGAAAATTTCATTCAAAATTTTTTCTTTAAATAGATTTTTGATGCTTTTAATGATAACTGGTTCATTTTCCTCATGTTTGTGGCTTTGGGCCTTTTCTGGACTCGTCAGATGTTTTTCCGCCTTTCGCCTAATTATTCTATTCGAAGTGTTACTTCGATGTAAGACTGAGTGGCTTTCATTCTGATTAAAATCGAGGATCAAAGGGTTTAACTCAGCTTCTGGAAAGTTTGAATTAATTTGCCCAGTCTTTAAAGACACTTCCTTTGAAATCTGCTGAAAAGAATAAAATAATTTTATCAAAATTTCTTCATTTTTCACTGATTTTATTGGAAAAAAGTCCTGATTTTCAAAGATTTTTTTTTGGTTTGAAGGGTTCTTTAATGATTCATATTCTTTACGTAATATCTCACATTGTTCTTGCTTTTTTGATATCTCATTAGTTATTTCTTCTGATTTTAATGATAAACTTTTAGAGTTTTCCTTTAAATCTGATATTTTTTCTAAGGCAAAGTCGACCATTTCAGGTAAAGACTTAAGATTTGTTAATTTTTCAAAAAAATTGCGAAATATTTGAAAATCTTTTAAAAATCTCTGAAATCTCGGATTTTTTTCAGAATATTTTAAATTCGAGCCAAATGAAATCCTTTCTAATTCCGAATAAAAGCTTTTTTTTTTCTGTATTCTTTGATTCACAGCACCTTCCATCATATCAAACAAGTTTTTCGTCTCTCTTTCCAAAGCTTCTTTCATCAACCTTTTCTTTAAAAGCATTTTTTTCCTTTCAAGACTTTCACTTTTCACTCTTTCTCTAAAAGAATCTAGTTTAACTTCAACTTTTTCTGACTCCCGAAGAGCTTTAATAAGTGTGAGACAGATTTTGTCATGTTTTAAAGAAAACTTCTCAAAAAGTTCAGAAATTTCAGAAATTTTACTTTTCCAGTGATTCACTTTTCTGAAGATTGATGATTTTAAATGACTTAAAGTCTCTAATGCAGCTGTTTCTTCATCATTTTTTTCATTAATGTCTTCGAGACTTGCTTTTGACGTGTTTTTTTTTTCTTCTTGATTTTGGCAACTTTGGAGACTTTTTATTTTTTCTAAGGTTTGTGAAAGTCTTGCCTGTTTCAGATAGTTTTCGAATTTTAGCTCGTCTAGATGAGATTTTAACTTTTGGATTGGATTGGTTGATGATTTTGAAAGATTTTTCTCGAGAAATGAGTGAAAAGGCTCGAGGTTAATGCGGGAACTGCTTCGACTTTTAGGAAGAGGACTTTTTTTTTCTCGGGAGTTGTTGGAACTTAAAGATTTTTTCATTAATTAAGATTTGAATAACTGGATTTAAATAAATTTTAGAATTTTTTTAGTGGTTGGCTGAATGATTTAAAGTTAGGATATTCGAGGTTATATGATAGAAAGATAGGATTTTAAATGATTGTAGGAAAATCATTGATATTTTTGGAGAGATTAAGATATTTTAGAGTTTAAGTATTGAAAGTAGAGAAGTAAAGAGAATATAATTTGGTTTTATCAAAGAAAGTTAGAATAGTTTAATTTTGTATGGATCTTTAGGTAAAATTTTTAACAAGTAGGATAAACTTTTAGTTTAAATTATTAGGTTTGATTAAAAAGCAGACCACAGGTCCATACTTTATTTTTTAAATTAAGTCAACCCTAAAGGTCTTTCATTTCATTCGCAACAACTTAAAATTCAAATATACCAGAAACCAAAAATCATTAAACATCCTGAAAAATTTATTCAAAAGATAATCAATGAAAACCTCTTATTTATTACCTAAAATTCTAAAATATATAAAAAGTTTCAAACCTTTCCCCTACTCGGTTTATAAAGTTCACTAACCTTTCCATTCTGATCAATCATGCAAGATCTTTTTTTTTTCCCAATTCTTCCAGGAAAACCTTTCCCAATATCAAGTTCCTTCGAATTTTCTTCATCCTTCTGAACAACTTCCACATTTTTCTCCTTTTTGAAGCACTTAATACAAAACTCTAAAATCCTAATCATATTATAATCAAGACTTAAATATTAATTCCTTCTAAGCCGAAGGTATCCTCCTAAAGTCCTTCATCATCCTTTTGATGTATTTTTTGTACACCCTGGTCATCGAAGGATCTTTTTCTCTTATTTTTTTTTCAACTTGAATTGCAATTTCCCGAGCTTCTTCCTTTTCAAACGACTTAACCTCTAAAATTTTCGCAGTTTTTTGCAAGACAGTTCTTCTCAAAGAATGATCCTGAACATGTTCATCACAAAATTCCTGTTTAAATTTTAAAATTCCTTTATAATGTTTTTTTAAAGCCTTGATGAGTATTCCAAGTTGTCCAACATTAGGACAAGTTGACTTTTGACAGACTTTTTCAATAATTTTCAAGACTTTAAGAATTTTTGACTTTTGTAAGACTGTTGAACTGACCTTCATCCTGACTAACTCGAAAAGTGCTTCGCAAAGGTCGACTGTTATGCTGACCTCGTCGATTTTAGACTGGCTGAGATGGGCCAGGAAAGAGACTTGACGGTGGAAGTCATCTGGACTATCAGAGGATTCGACAGGCGGAGATAGTTTTAAAGCTGCTTGAATCATTTTGAACTTCTCTTTTAAATCCTTGTTTGAAGTAGTTTTAATCATTTTCAAAGGGTCTGGAGAGAATAAATCGTTTAGGGTTAATTCATTTTTTAGTAAAAGATTCGCCTTGTTCACGCTTTCTGTTAACTTCTAAGTGAGTTTTACTTTGTTTTTCAGGTTTAAGTGGAGTGAAGGGGATTCACTGAAGTCTTTTATGCAGTTTTCGTGAAGAGTTGAACTTTTTGGATAGTACTGAGTCGTTTCACCGATGAATCGAACTAAATGGCTTGAGTCGGATGATTGTTTTTGTTTGCGGGTTCTGGGGAATTCTATCTGAATTTATTTTACAACACCTGGCCACCATGGGTACCCTCGCACTTTTGCCCAGACTACTTGAAAGGATTGATTTTGATTTTGAGCCATAATTATTTGGGGATTTTTAGTTACAAAAATAGAGAGTTTTAGGAAGATTTTATGGTTTTAGTCGAATTTTATGAGGTTTTTAAGGTTTTTTAGTTTAAGGTGGAGGTTTTTGGTAGTTTATGTTGGAGTTTTTTGAATTTAATATTGGATTTTTGGAGATTTTACAGATAGGTATTGGAGAGAAGTAGAGGTTTTAGGTTTATTTGAGAGAAGAAAGTTTGGATAAGATGAAATTTATTATCAAGATAGTTTCAAATTTAAGTATTTTTGTTATTTACTACTGAATGGTTTGAATTAGGTACTTAATGAGATTTTAGAAATATTATGTTTTCGAGAGTATCTTAATCACTTATCTATATTTAAAATTACATCGATTATTTTATCATACAAATCTGGTACATAAAATATATTTAAGCATTTATATATTATCCATTTAAAATTTATTAGAGTAAACTCATTCATGCAACTGGATTTGATAAATATCTATTTACAACAATTTAAGTCGACTTAAGATTGATTAAGTAAAAAATATCTAAGTAAATTTAAAAAAACAGTGAGCTAAATGAAGCATTATGGGTAATCTAAATTAAGATTTAGAATTTCTTTCCTATCTAATCTCAGCCATCAAATAAAATGATGATTATCAATATGATGAATTCCCAACAACAGACATTTAAGCTAAAATTATCTCCTCCACTTCAAATAAATTAAACCTATCTTATTTCTTTAACCTTGAAAACTTTACAAAAACTTAATAATATTCCTTCCTAATCCTTAAACTACTCTAATCCCAGTTAATTTTCATTAGTCTTCGTAACATCCAGCTGATTGATCTTAAAAGTAGAAGCCACAGTAATCGACCTATCAATCGTTCTATACTCCACCTTTTTACTAGGTCCTTTAATAAAATAGCTAGCAAAAGCTTCATTCAAATGCAGATGCTGTTTAAGAATCCCTCCAAAATGCGGTGGAAAGATCATAACAACAGCATCATCAAGAGATTCAATAATTTTTCGACTAGGTCTCATAAGCGAAAAGATCTCTTTTTCCTTCCTGACCCTTCCTTTCAAAACAATAGCTCCACGTCTTAAATTAACAGGAGACCCGGGGTACAAATGAATGACAGAAGAATTTTCAACAACTTTCACAATATGCGAATTTGAGGCTTCCTTAAGGCCGAATTTTTCCTTGTGAAACAAAACGAACTGTTTTGTTGACTCTTTATAAATATCTTCAATAAACAACTGACTGAGAGTGTTAAGAGGAATAAAAGCTGCGATGACAACAGTCTGAGTCACAGCAGTCGACATGTAAAAATCCTGAAAGCCATAAATCAAATGAAAAGCTCCTACAATGTTATCTTTACCTAAAGTTTGCTCTACTAAGGAACCGGACTCATGAACAATTCCGTTAAATAAAAGATAAGCACCTTCAACTTTTTCACCTTCTTGGAAAAGAATAGTGTCAGGTTTGAAGTGTCTTTCAGTCACGTTTGGAAGAACCTTTTTAATTTCATCAAAAGGAACTTTTTTAAATCTTCTCTTGAAAATGCTTTCTAAGGTTGGAACTTCAGGTTTTGACATGAATTTTAACTGTTTTAAGTTGTCGGTTATGGATGAGATTAGATGTTCATATTCGAGTTCTCTGATTACTCCTTGTTCGTAAATATGGTTTACGAGTTTTCTTTGCTTGTTTAGGAGTAAAAAACAGGTCATCTTTGTTTGGACTTCAGCGATTATGTCTGGGTAGGAGTCCGTGATAAACTCTTTGATGAAGTCATGACAAGCAATGATCTGTGAATGTGCTTCTTCCATGATTCCTTCAAAAGTATCTTGTTCCAGGTCTTTTTCCATGGCATCCATGATTTCTTCAGTACTATAATGCGCTCGCAGGAAGGTAAGCGCCAAGTCATAAGCTTTCACAATCTTATCATAAAGAAACCTGCTGAGGACCTTGCCAATGAGTGGGTAATTAGTGTACTTCTTCAGTGCATTGATCCTCTTCGCATTATAAATATCTTTCTGGTTACCTTCCCAAGTCCTCATCTTTTCATGGTCCTTATCCAGCGACTTGTCGCAATAATCAACCAAATGAAGAACCGTCGAGTCAAAACATTCTCCTTTTTCATAACTTTTCCAGTAAATTCCTTTTAAAGTCGAGTAAAACCTTCTTCTTAACTCAACAGAATAAAGACTATCATCAATCTGAAACTGTTTATTGTAAATATGTATCAATTTTTCCGTACTTTCTTCAGCATTTTCAATTAAAATCCTCCGACCAACAGTAGACTTCTGCATAACTTCCTTTAAAAGCATTTTAGGTCCAGCTAAAGCAAGAACATCATCCCATTTAACAAGTCCAAAATCTTTATCATTTCTAACTTTTTCTATAATATCAGAAGTTTCTTCAAGAATTTTCGTAGTAACTCCAAGCAGGATATTTTCTTGAATATCTGAAATAGTTCCAAGATTCAATTTTTTCGCCAAGAGTTTCGTGCAGTAAGAGTCAACAATAATCGACTGGATTGAAATAAGGATCACCATGAAAAGTAAATTTGTTCTAAAGGGCAGGTTGAAAGAGTTATCATTAAAGACCATTAAAGCCAGTGCTAAGGAAATCGCGCCTTTTATGCCTGCGAAGGTAAGGACCAGGATTTCTTGAAGGGAAAGACTTGTTCCGAGGTACTTGAAGACTGGAAAGTGCAGCAAGAGGCAAGTACCACGGATAAGATGAAGAAAAATGAAAAGGACTATACTCATTCCCAGGTCTTTCCCAGTCATTTCTTCATTGCTAAGGGCGAATCGACCGAGGTAGACTCCAGCGATGATGAAAATAAGACACTCGATGTTATTCACGAAAATATTCCAAGTATTGTGCAACTTCTTCGTGATTGACGGGCTGAGGAAGGTCTTCCCGTGATACGACATGTAAAGTCCAGAAACCACCATCGCGACGCCTCCTGATGCTTTAACCTTCTCAAACTCACAGATCCAAAACAACAGATAAGTAAAAACTATTGTCGTGTTCGTTTCTTGGATAAAGTCATTCACAAATCGCTTTAAAATAACACCCATCGTATAAGCGAATCCGATTCCCATCGCAAACCCGACAACAATTAATCTAACAGATAACCCAACAATCATTCCAGAGCTGACCTGGTCTAAAATCACTTCTTTTAACACCTGAAACATGACTAAAACTGTTGCAGCATTTAAAAGAGTTTCTCCTTTCAACAAGGCTTCAACTCTGTCACTTATTGCTGTTTCTTTGAATAATGATTTCACACTTACATAGTCAGTCGCATTCAGAATGACTCCTAACAAGAAGCTCTCATCGAGGGAGAAGTCATAAAGCAAGATGTACTTGAAAGTCACTCCTGTCAACACTGAGGTCATGCAGACTATCGTCGTTGCCATTGTTGTTGTCTGGACGATTTCTTTCTTGAAGGAGTACCAGTCGAAAAAGAAAGCGGCGTGGAATAAGATCGCGGGAAGCATTGAAAATTTTATCACTTCGGTTGACATCGTGTCGATTGTGTGAATCATCGCTGATTGGTTGAATATGTATATTGAGGCTAAGCGGAATAAAAGCCCGATTACTACTAAACATGGAAGGAGAGGCACCTTGTATCTTTTTTTTAGCTCGTAGGAAATTATTATCAGCAGTAGGGATAGGAAACAGAAAAGGATTATTTGAACTGACATAGATGCACCGGCCATTGTTTAGATTATAATCTGATTGAGGAATGTTGAGTAAGTTTAGATTATAGGAATAAGGATTGAGTAAGTTTAGATTATAGGAATAAGGATTGAGTAAGTTTAGATTATAGGAATAAGGATTGTTTAGATTATATCCTGATTGAGGAATGTTAAGTAAGTTTAGATTATAGGAATAAGGATTGAGTAAATTTAGATTATAGGAATAAGGATTTTTTGGATGTTTGAGTATGGTTGAGGTTTCAGAAGTATTGTTTATTTTGAAGAGATTAAAGATAAGTAGATTGAATATTTGATTTATGAATGATTGTTTTGAAGATAACTGTATAAAATTTAATAGTATTAGAATGACTGTTTTGAAGATAGATGTATAAACTTTAATAGTATTGAATGACTGTTTTGAAGATAGATGTATAAACTTTAATAGTATTGAATGATTGTTTTGAACAGTATAAACTTTAATAGTATTGAATGATTGTTTTGAACATTATAAACTTTGATAGTATTAGAATGACTGTTTTGAACATAACTGTGAAATTACCAGACGATTTCTTAGTACTGATTCAATTAGAGTTAAAGTTAACTAAAAAACAAGAAAGTCTTTAATAAAGACTTCTCTCCTTATTTAAATGATTTAAAAATTCTATTGTTTAATTTCTTATCCTTTATTCTAATTTAAACTGCCTAACCTAATCAATTAATCTCAATTGAAGCCGTTTATTCCATTCCTCTGTTGGTACTCCTGAAAAGCTTGAGAAGCCAAAAGTTCATTTACTTTTATTTTCGTGAAGGTATTTTTTTGATATTCATATTCCTGAAGTGAAATCCTCTGAGCATAGAACTTTTTCCTTTCACAAAACCCGTCAAACTGTTGTTTTAAAAAATCTGCAACGATTATGATAGCACAAGAACATGCAATATAGTAAACGATTGAGTTTGAGGCACTAATTGACTGAAAGACCAAAATTAAGCTTTCTTGATTGCTGTGCTCTTCGAATTTGTAGCAGAAGGTAAACAAAATAATAGCTAAAGATGACATGATCATAAGTCTTAGGTTCATTTCTCGGATTCCCGCTTAATTATATATGGATATTAGTGTAAGTGTGATTAGTAGCTTGGAGGATGAAGGTTTAGATCATGATGAGATTGGATTTTTTAAGTTTTAGTTTTGAAGTGGTTTTATCTTGGAATGTTTTGTGATTAATTTGGATATATGTTTAAGTTCTTTGTATTTTTAGTTCAGGTTGATGGAAAGTGAATATACTTTCAATTGACCATCTTTTTGGTTTGTTGCAATCTTCAACAAAATATTAAATTCTTGGTATGAAAAAGATTAAGACGATAGGATTTTAGTTAAATAAATTCTGTCTATTATTTACAGATTAATTCGGTACTTGCTATTCAAGCTCTGCATATCACCAAATACTCTATAAAACTCAAATAATAAAAAAATTCTTATCTCCAACTACCCAAAACCCCAATCCACCAAAATTCACAATCCAAAACCGAAACCCTGATACCCCAACAATACTTAAAAAAAGCTAATAAATGGACTCTCTCCGTAGCAACTTACGAAAAACCCACGGCCTTTCCTTCACCTTCACCTCCTCACAAAAGTCTCAATACCAAGACACTTCACTGGCAAAAACCCAAAAGCTTTCAACGCTTCAAAAGACCCACATTCAGAACCTCCAAAGAAAAATCACTAAAATTTCAACCTCAAAGGAACACCACCAGTCCTTAAGAGCCCGTCTCTCAACTTTAAAAGCAACGAAAGCCAATTACCAGTCAAAACTCCAGGAATCTGAAGAGACTTCAAAAAAACATAACAAAGCTGCTGTGATTATTCAAAAACATGTCAGAGGTTTTCTCCTCAGAAGACAAATCGATGACATCTGGCATGACATGAAAAAAGAAAAGATGAACGCGATGGTTGATGAGGTTTTAGCGAATCGAGACCAGTACATGTACTGTCTTGGCAAACTACCGGAATTCGCTGCTAAAGTCATTCAAAAAGCTTATCGAAAATGCTTGTTTTATAAGAAAATCCTTAGGATTAAAGCTACTTATATTCGAGTTCTTGAATTGAAAGAACAGGAAACTTTTAAGAAGATTCGAGAAACTCTTAGAAATTTGTATTCTGTGAATTTTGTCAATTTTTTGAAGTTTGAGAAAATAAAATGTAAGAAATTGATGAAAATTAAGAGAAAACTTGCAATTCTTAGTATTAAAAAAGTCTTTGCCAGGGAAAAAATCACCTGGAAAATCGTTAGATTACGTATCAGGAAGTTTAAAAGGAACTTGAAAGTGCCGCAAAGAAAAATCAACAGAAGAAACACCATCATTTTCGAAACCGACTCAAAACTCCCAACTAAAAAGCCAGCAGAAGTTGAAAAAAAGCCTGAAATCATCATAAAAAAGTCAGAATCTCCTTCACTAAACCCAGAAGCCTCAAAAAGTCCATCAGCAAGTCCCCGGGTCCATTTTTCCAACATCGAATCCGACTATTTCAAGTCCCCAATGAACGAAAACTCTGAAAATCGCGACAAGTCTCAACCCGAGAGTCCAAAGTCGAAAGACCCAGAAGACCCGTCTCACCTTCGAACCCCTTCTCAGTCCCTTCTGATACCAAGTGGTTCACAAGAGTCAATAATAACGACGACAACAGAAAAAGAAGCTCGAATTCGTGAAGAATTATTAAAAAAACTAGAAGAAGAAAGAAAGGTTAAAGTTTCATTAGGGCGAATCTCGTACAATGTTAGGACTAAAGATGAAACTCGTCTTTTACCTTATCTTAAAACACTTTCTGGGAATGAACCTGATTTTCCCCTTTCTCTAAGTTCTTTTAAACAGAATATCTTCACCATTCCGCCGATTCGAGAGAAATTTGAAGGACTTGCTGTTAAAAGAAAACCTTATGTCCCTGGGTCTTACATGAAAGAAACTCAGGCTTTTCAAAACTCTCATATTGACCCCAGTGACTTGTTTTATGAGGAAGAAAACTCTTTGGGACAGGGGAAAGTTAGAAATAATAGCACCTTGATGGCACCTACTGCTGCTTTTATACAAAAAACTATGGGAAACCCTTCAAGTCGCTCTCATAGCACTGAAACTAAAACTGCTGAAAAACTTGTCTTGCCCAGTAAAAAGTTTAGAAGTAATATTTTACTTGAAATTCCTGAACAACCTGAAAAAAAAGAAAATCATAGAAAAGTTCCTGTTTTACTTAGCTTTAAGAATAAAGAAAAGGTGAAAGATGAAAGTGAGCAAAATAATAGTAACTTTTTTTCCACAAGGGTTTCGTTTTCGTTTGATGAGGCTTTGCCGGAGTACTCGGAATTTTTGCAGCAGTACACAAAAACTCCTAAGAGGAAGTTGGAACCTTTGAAAATAAATAAAGTCGGAGTGTAATTTAGAATGTTTTAATTATTGTAAGTAAACTGACTATTAGTTTACTTCTTACCTTATTTTTTTAATTACCCTGACTTTAGTTTCACTCAAATATAAACTTCCAAAAATATCACATTATTCAAAGAAAAATCATTTAAAATTCTTCAAAAAAATCATTTAAACAATTTAATATTCCTTATAACTAATCCTTCAATAAACCCTCTAAATCATTCAAATTCATCACAATCATTCACATTCATCCATTACAAACCAATGGACTGCCACAAGATTTGTATGTTCTGCTCCGAATCCCAAACCTGCAAAGTAAACTACGCCCAACTCCACGGCGTCTGCTCATCTCACCTAGTCCAATCAAGCACAATGGCTTCCTGCAAGCACTGCGACTCACTCATTCCCATCCTCGAGTTCAAAACCTGCAAAGTCTGCTTAAAAGAAAACAAAGACCTGTCATCCAGTTGCTGCAAAGTTCTCTGTCAAGACTGCAAACAGAAAAACTTCTGCTGTCCAAGTTGCTTTAAATGTGAAAGTTGCTTTAATAGTTCTGAAGTACTTCAAAAACATGACTGTGGACATGTCTTGTGCTCGTCTTGCTTCTTTCAAAGCAGTTCAGGACTTGGATGCAAAATCTGCCATGGACTTAAAATTGACCAGGTTGAAAGTATTGAGGTTAGCCAGGAAAAGACAATTTCAAGAAGTTTGTCGTTTGAAAGTACGAATCGGTTGAATGGAAGTCTTGTCAAGTCTGAGTCGTTTACTTCGAATAGCAGGAGTGAAGAGAGTGAAGAGGATGAAGAGAGTGAAAAGGATGAAAAGAGTGAAAAGAATGAAAATGATGAAAAGGATGAAGAAAGTGAAAAGGATGAAAAGAGTGAAAAGAATGAAAATGATGAAAAGGATGAAGAAAGTGAAAAGAATGAAAAGGATGAAGAATATGAAAAGAGTGAAAAAGATGAAAGGAATCAAAACGATGGAAAAGATGAAAAGCGTGAAAAGGAGGATGAGAATAAGTTTATTGTTGATGTCGAACTTTGTGAAACTCAAGGGGGAGAAAATTTTATTGGGAACAGGGATGAGGGAATTTTTAGATATGATACAAGAGATTGCAGGCAGGATGATGGAAAAAATATGAATTTGAATGAAAAAAATCAGAAAGAAACTTTGATTGAATCTTGTTGTCTTGAGTCTGGAGATAAGGGAAGGTTTAATGTTTTGTTTGTTTTTGTAGTGGTTGTTGTGTTGCTTCCTTTCAAGGCTGTCAGTCTTTTGCCTGGATGCAATAGACGTAAAGGTAGATGCTCTGAGTAGCTGATATGATAAAAATAGATAATAGTTAATCAAATCATATTTAAATTATAAGCTAAGCGGTTAGTTCAGATTTGAGAGGATTTATGGATTTTTTATAATAATGAATGTCCATCCGTATAGAGAAATCCGGATAGATGGTCTCAAAGGTCAGGCTACTGGAAATTTTTGTTCAAATGAGATCTTTCTTTGCCATTATTCTTTCAAGTACTTCATTTTCCAATCAATTACTTACCTCTACTCCCAACCTTGTTACTTTTACTTTTTTCTACAGGCCCTTCTCGACATAATATTCAGAGACTCCTTCGCACTTTTCTCCCTTCTTCTAATCCTCACAGTTTTTTTTTATTTTTCGGAAATCAAGTCAGTTCTAAGTCCAATGTTAAAGTCTCAAGATCTAAACAACAAGCCAGTGGAAGTATGGACAGGTTCAGAATTTTCAATACTAAAAAGCAAAGACCTGAAAGTGTCCCATCTAATAAAATGTTCCTCAGGCATAGTCCCAGCCGACCTTCTGATTCTTTCAACAAGTGACGAAAAAGTGAAATCAAAGTCATACTACGAGAACGAAGAAGAAAAACAAGCCCCTTTAGTGATAAAGTCTTTAGTTTCTTATTCAGATCATCAATTTTTCGGCCTTTCAAGACTTGTAGGAATCGCTGAAGTCGAAGAGTCAAGTTCAAGATTTTCTGAATTATCAGGAAAAATAAAAATCAGGGGCAAGCCAAACAGCGTGAAAGTCAATAAAAGTAACTTTTTATTCCAAGGCAGTTCATTGGAAGGGACAGTCCTCGGCTTGGTGGTTTATACAGGACAAGACACAAAACTTTCAAAGTCTCTTAACATCGGTTATCGAGGAAGCTTCATCAACAGCAAGTTAAATAAAAGGTCCTGGATTCTTTTCATTGTCCTCGCATTGTTGTTAGTCTTTTCAGCACTTCCTGGGTACCTTCAATTGAATGACTTTATCTTAAGTGATTCGTTGATTTACTTCTTTTTGCTTTACAATAATATTTTGCCTATCTCGCTTTTTGTGCTTTTAGAACTTCTGAGAGTTTTCAACTGGTTCTTCGTGTGCAAGACTTTAAAATTCGCACAAGTTTCTGGCTTTACCCAGTTGGAAAATCTTTCAAAAGTCGAGTTCCTCGCAATAGACGAGCCTTTACTCACTGAAGAACATGTCCTTTCCAGGTACGTCAACGGCGACGAGGTCTTGGAACTAGTAAAAGAAGACTCTGACCAAGGAACACTAGTCACTGACAGAAGTTTTCATTTGACTTTCTCTAAAATCGAAGTGAATCATCACTTGTGGACTTTAGCGATATTATCAACAACTGCTACTTGTCAAGACGGTCTGATTGTCGGAAGTAAAAGTGAAGTTTGCATTATAAAGGCTGCAGAACAACTGGGATTCAATGTCGTTCATAAAGATTCAAATAGTTGCACTATCAGCTACCTTGGGAAAGTCACTGAATTTCAAGTTGTTGGCGTCAGTAAAGTCGAACATCGCAGCAGGTCTGTTGTGAGTTCGGCAGATAATGGATATTTCTTAGTCCTTGGGCAGGGACCCTCTGTTAATCCTTTGATTTCGGACACGGATATGTTTAAAGCTGAAGATTTTACTAATGAATTCTTTTCTAAAGGACTACTTCCTTTTACATTGGCTTATAAAAGACTTAGTAATGAGAAAATTTTGAAAGTTTCTGATAAACTTGAATCGATTTCTACTTCGAGGGTTAGTCAAGAGAAGAAGTTTAAAAGGATTTTTAATAAACTTGAGAAAGAACTTAGGTTTTTAACTATTTTTGCTGTTGATCCCCAGGTAAACCAGGAAAAAATTAGAAATATTCAGGAATTTTTTGAGTTGGATTTGAAGGTTTTTGTGGTTTCGGCTGATGATAGGTTTAAGGCTGAGGGTATAGTTAATGCTCTTGGGTTTTCGAATATTTTTTCATTGACTAATCTGGACAGCGAGGCAAACTGTTACCGCGCTCTACAAAAAGCAATCCTAAAAAAACTTTACAAATCCGAAGAAAAACGAGACGAATTCCGAGCAGAGACATTTAAAGACTTCGACGACAGCCCAAAATTAAAGCCCTCGAGATACACAAACAGCGAAAAAGTGATCGCAAATCATCGTCTTTTCCGAAAATTCACAATAAAAAACAACCTGGAGTTCCTTGAAAAAGACTTCACGTGGCAAAAACAAGCAACTCTGCTAATAGACCGAAACAGTTTATTACTCTGCATAAAAAATCAAGTGACCTTAAAAATGCTTGTCGCTCTTCTTTCAGCTTCAAAGGCTTGCTATTTTTACAACATGCATCCAGATGATAAAGTAACTCTTGTAAACCTTTTGCAAAATAATATAAAGCACCGCCCAGGAGTTTTAGCTGTTTGCAACGATTTCTGGAGTCTCGGAATGGCTCAAGCGGCGTGTTCATCGGCGAGTGTCTCAGAAAGTTTCTTTTGTGATTTCCGTAATATAAGTTTATCGGAATTACCAAAAGTTATTCAAGAGTTTAAAGTTTCAGGACAAGTATCTTGGTTTTGTGTGGGTTGGAGCTTCTACAAAAACATATTAGAAGTTTCAATTCAATTCTTATATCAGTTCTTTCAACAGTTCTCAGCTGCTGATGTCTGGAGCAATGAAATCGCGATTTTTTACAACTTAATCACAGGAATTCAGCTTTTGACTCGAAAAGCAGGAAGAACATCAATTTTAAAGCACGCTCTTGTAATTCTATTTCAAGTTGCTATTGTTTTACTTTTTTTGATTCTATCTTCAACCCGAGCCTTGTTCGAAGAAGGTTCAAGTGAAAACTTTGACGTATTTTCCAGATTGCTTTACACTTGCATTGTCGCAAGTGTTGTTTTTATGTGCTTCTGTGAAAATAAGTACTGGAGTGGTTTGGCTCTTGCTTTTGCTGTCCTCGTCATCGTCACTAGCTTGATCTTTGAACTCAGACCTTTTGATTCAGGAATTTTTTGGGTTCAGGTCGTTTTTGGGACTCTGGTCTTGATTGTTCCTGGACTTGCTTTTTCTCGAATAACGGCAAAAGAGCAGAAGTATCCGAACTTGGCATCGGTTTATCGCGAGTCAGATCATTTTACTGGGGATAAAGATTTATTTATTAGGAAAAGGTACACTTTGAAGTTTAAAAATAAACGAACTGAAAGAGATTTTCGATTGTTTTATGCGAAAGAAGTGAGGACAACAGTTCGAGTAACTCTATGCCTTCTATTCATCATATTCCTAATCTGGACAGTTTCAATGAGTATCCTAGAAAATTCTCAATCAGCAGTAGTAATCCGAGGTATTCTGACAATATGTTACTTTTTATTCTTCCTTTTTTCATTCAGTTCCTATTTCGAGACCAACTCCTCATTTTCCCTTTCAGTGATAATGAGTTTTTCAATGTTCATCAAGTTCTACCTGGAGTTTTCCTCAACTACCCTAAGCATCATCTCGACCTTGCTGATTCCTTCTTGTTTCTTCATCCTTCTAAGCACAGACTGGTTAATGGTCTGTTACATCAACCTGGCGACATATCTCTTGAACATCATCACAGTCTCTCTATTCTTTACCTCCGAGTGGCCATTAGAAAAGCTTTACTTGATCACTCTCATCACAACTCTCTTCTCCGTCTCCGCAATCGTCGGTTACGAGATCGAAATGCATCATCGCGAAGTTTACGTCTTGACACAACAAATCAAAATGCAAGTCGAAAACACTCAAAGTGTTTTAGAAATTCTTTTACCTGAATTCGTCGTCGCCAGGGTAAAAGCTGGCGTGAGGTACATTGCAGAAGATCGAGGAAAAGTCACTGTGATTTTTTGTGACATCTGCGAATTTGAAGAACTCTGTTCGGACTACTCACCTAAAGAGTTCTGTTCTTTACTTGACTCGATTTTCACCTTGTTTGACCAGCTTTGTGATGACTTCGGAGTCACGAAAATTGAAACTGTTGGAAAAACTTACATGGCTTGTTGTGGACTGAATAAAAATAGTGAAGCTGATGTCCCACCTGCTCGACTTGCTTGTGACTTGGCTTTAGGGATATTGAGGGAATGTGAAAAAATCAGTTTGAAGAAAGGGTTTTTGAAGGTTAAGATCGGGATTCATACTGGGCCTGTTACTGCCGGGGTTGTTGGGTTTCATAAACCTCAGTTTTCACTTGTTGGGGATACTGTTAATACTGCCTCGAGAATGTGCTCTACTTTGGATAGGAAAAATGCCGTTCAGATTTCTATGGAAACTTATGAGGCTTTAAAACAGTATTCTGGATTGTCGTTTGAAAGTTGCACTGTAAGTGCTAAGGGGAAGGGTGAGATGGATACTTTTATTGTTACTAGGAATAAAGAGTTAAGGGTTTTACCACTTAGGATGAGGACTTCTAGTACTAGTCCTGTGAAGACTGTGGATTGGAGAGAGTCAGTCATGGCACGTGAAGATACTGAACTTATTCCTAATATTTGGAATTTTAAGACAAAGACAACCAAAAGACAGCAAGACTATATCATGAAGAAAATCAAAGGTAAATCATCAGGAGTGCATATTTTTCTCTTCATCATTTTTTTGACTTATTTAATTTTAGTGATTTGTGATATCACAAAATCAATTTCAAGCACTTTTTTAATATTAGAAGTGGCAACAAAGGCGATTGTCTGTATCCTTGGGTTTATTTTCTTTATTATCTACAAAAAATGTTACCAAGACTTGAATTTTTACTATTTTACATTTATTTTATACTTATTGGCCTTTATCAGTTCTATACTTTCAATATTTTCAAAAGACCAAAATGTATTCATAGTTGAATTCTGCAGTGTTTTACTACTATTAAACCATAGCCAAAACATTCAAATGCTTTTCTCCGTCTTTTTAAACCTAGCACTTGTAGCATTATACCTGCTAAGTACTTATTTAATAAAAGGATCAATAAGTACCCAAGAAATCCTCCTTCTGATTTTCTCTGCAGGTGTAAATTTATTCTCAATAAACAAAATCGAATCTCAGTTCCGAAAGAGTTTCAACCTAAAAATAAAATCAGACAAAGAAATAAGAGTAACAGAGCACTTGCTAGTCCAAATGATGCCAGCACATGTTGTCTATCGACTCAGTGAAGGTTCTTCAATAACTGACCAACTCTACGACGTAACAATTTTATATGCAGACATCGTCGGGTTCACAGCCTGGAGTTCAGGAAAGTCCCCGAGTGAGGTAGTTCAAATGTTATCTAACTTATTTACAGAATTCGATAAAAAGTGTGTAGAACTAGGAGTTTACAAGGTGCATACTATTGGAGACTGCTACGTCGTGCTTGGGTATCTCACTGGAAAACGAGACCCTGTTGGAGAATGTTGGAATGTTTTTGAACTCGCGAATTACATGATTCAAATCATTGAAGAAGAAAATCAAGCTTATGGAATGCAGCTTGCGATGAGGATCGGAATTCATACTGGACATCTTGTTGCTGGAGTCATTGGAAATAATGTTGTCAGGTATGATATCTGGGGAACTGATGTACTTGTTGCTAATAAAATGGAAAGTAATGGAAAACCGGGAGTTGTTAATGTCAGTGAAGTTACCATGAAGATGCTTCAGGAAAAGGATAATGGCGAATTGCAATTTGATTTTAATAAGGAAGTTCATGGATTCAGTTCTTATTTTGTAAAGAGAAGTAAAATTATAGAGGATCATGTGTAAGATTAAGGATTTATGAGTTTAATAGAGAGTGATTTTAGGTTGGATAGGTCTATGTTTTATTTTGGAATTTAATTGGAGTTTCAAGGTAATTGATTTTCACTTGTAAAATTTAATGATATTAAAATATTTGCATTAGCCTTCAATTCAATTGATGTTTTTTTCTTATATGTCATGAAACTTATAAATTAACTACTGCTGAATATTTTGATGTATATAAGATATAGTTTTATCTTCTAAAAAGCTTGAGCCTAGTTTTGTATTGAATATTACGATATATTTAAACAAAAGAAATTCATTTTTTTAGGATTTGAAAATCAGTATGGCTTTGATTACTGATGCTCTTAAAATCATTTCGATATCGAGCTATAAAATCGCTTGGAATATTTTTAGACGGCATTAAATAAAACTAAAAACCTAATATTTATATTTTTACCTATTTGAACTTTAGAATCTCATAAATATTTGAAGAGACATGATAGATAAAATGAGAGAAGAGGAAAAGTGTTTTTATAGACTTAAAGTTATAGTAGTATATTAGGATCAAATAAGAATTATTTGTTCGAATTTGGAGTACATTGTAAAAAACCAAATTTTAGATAATCCATATTTAATACCAGTTCTGATTTTAATCAATTTATATATATTTTTTTCAATCGGTAAACTCAAAAAAAATCATTAAAAGTCGAATTTGAGATTTTTAAAGTCTTCCCTTACACTAGTAAAGTCATGAATATCACCTAAACCCATCAAGCAAATAAAATAAACAACTACCATAAAGCAAATTAATGATCTTCTCAAAAATTTGGTAATTACTTTGTATCTCTTTAATCTAATACCCACTTATTTAATGGTCTTTATAAATTTTATGAGTGCCTCAATCACTAAAATATCCAAAGTTAAACCTTATCGTTGTGAGTTCTGCCAAAAACTATTATCTTCGAATCAGAACTACAAACATCATCTAAACATCCACTCAGGTTCAAAACCATTTATGTGCAAGTTTCAAGGATGTTCTTCTGTCTTTAGTCATGCAAGCAAACTTTCAATCCATAAAAAACTCCACCGCCGTAAAGAAACTATTTTATTTACGAGTAATGATAGCCTAAAGGATTTTATTTACTTGGTTTTGCAGGTACTTCAAAATGATGAAAAAAAACAGATAAAGCTGAAAAAAAGTAAACAAAAAATTGACCTACCACCGATTTCCTCACCGACCTTTGATGTTTTCTTGCCATTAGCTAAGGCTTTAGGATAAATAATTAAACTTTAGTTTTCATCTTGAGATCGAAATATTAAAATGTTCAGTAATCATGGTAAATTGTTTAAAGTAGGATTAATTTTAGGAAAATTTTAGAATCTTTGGTTTATGTAGAGTTTTTTTGGTATGAGAAAAGAAATTGAAGTTAGGTTCGAGTTTTTTGATGATATTAAAAAGATTACTGGAAAATTTTGTTACAATTGTAAAAATGATTTATATTGGATTTTTTTTTAGACAAACATTTGGAAGAAAAGACGGAATATTTAGGAATAAATTTTAAAGTATCAACCAAAATATGCAGCTAGTTTTATGGAATTATTAAATTTACTTAAGACTTAAATACATCTATTTACAGTAACTATATAAATGAAAGATTATTTGTAATTATACATAAAAAAAAATTTAAATCATTTTATGTGAATTTTGTTTTTTGCTTAGATTTATAAGGTCCTTGGTTATGTCTTTTAATCACAATTAATTTTAAGTTTAAGTTTGATTTGATGAATACAAATAAGAGCTTGTGGTTATATATTTAATGTGTAGTTATTATTTAATTTTTTTGTGCATATCAATATCCTCCTTGATTAAGAATATTTGTATAAATGTCATGAAATATTTTAACTCTATATATATTGCTTAGAAATAAATGTTTGCTATTCTTTATTTATAGTGTCTCCAAATTAAATTTACAAACTCTTTCTTTAATATTAGATCGTAGCTATTTTGATCTTTAAAATCAAACTTTAAGTATTTTTTATATGCGAATTATGATGAATTTATTAATCTTTTTATGGATAATTAATATTCCTGCATTCAAAATAAAAGTATCGATTTCTAGAATAGCTAATTATATTTCTCTAAGAATTCCTAATTAATTAACTTTCTAAATTTTTAGTTTTATTTTCTAAAACTTCTAAAACTCGATTAACAGATCCTTCAATATTAGTAATTCTATTTTCTATAGATTCTATTCTCTCATAATCAAAGTAATTCCTATTCATCAACTCCTTGAAATTTTCATTAAAAACTTTCATATTTTCATTCAATTCACTACCGAATTTCGTAATTTTCTCATTGATACTTTTCTTAGTATTTAAAATTTCTTTTTGAATGAACATGACCCTTCCTCCCCATCCTTGATCCAAATACTTGTGTGGATTTTCACAAATATGAAGAAAATAGTAGCAATTTTCCCTAAAGACAACTGATTTGATTTGCTCGATTTCCAATAAAACTTCAATAATTTCAGTAAAATCATAAATTTCGGACTTAAGCTGAAACTCATCAAAAGAATCTCCAAGAATTGAAATCAGCATGTTTAACATAAGTATAATATTGACTACTAAAGCCAAACAAAAACTTACATATTTCAACTCAAAGTTATTTGAGCCTATTCCACTAGCATCGCCAATTGTAAGCTCAAAAGGATAGACCCACAGATATCTGTAGTCATAATGATCGTTCGTAGATGATATGCTGGAGAGAAGTCCGAAACAAATAGTTGAGTAAATAAATACTATCAAGAAAAATTTGCTGTTTGAAATTGAAATTAGGATTAGTTTGATGTAAAATCTTGTTTTGTCGAATGCTCTAAACCCAGTGAGTCCTCTAATAATATTTAACAAGATCGTAGGCCAAACAATAAACCACCAATAAGTATCAAGACAAACCAAAATCATCCAACACAAAGTAAAAGCAAATCTCATCAAATCAACCATATTCCATCCACTAGCCAAATACCTAGACACTCCATGAGCCATTTGAAACACTTCCCAAACAATCATAATTCCATTAAGAACCCCTAACGCCCAAACCAAGGCCTTTTCTTTCACAGCAACAATAAAAACCACAACAATTAAATTCATCCAGACCAAAAAAGTGTAAAAATAAACCCAAAACAACTCTCGATTCCAAATAAACCTTGCATAATACTGAACAAAACTCGTTCTAAAAATCTCTTGATTCGCGCATTCCAACAAAGAAGAAAGCATTTCAAACGTCGAAGCCGAGCCACTGACACAAGGAAGTTGATACCGAAAAGACTTAATCCCAAGTGGCTGTGAGTTTTCTGCATGTTCAATAAAAAACTTTTCAGGTTTCGCGTATTGTGAAGTTTCCAAAAGAATCATCGGGGTACTTTCAAAACAACTTCCAAAGAAAATTTTTTCTTCATTGAAAATGATGAAGTGGTCCATCAAGACATGAAGAAAAATTGAAGAATTTTTAATTAAACTGATCAAATCCTTTCTTAAGGAATGAAAACAGGTCTCGACTGACATGCTTCCTGGGAAGTTAATGGCGAGGTCGATCAAGTGAGACAAAAGAGCATCAGTGCAGTTCTGGTTTTGCTTGTAAATTGAGTAAAATAAGGGAGAATGGCCAAAGTTATCACTTTTTATCAGAAGGTCTGAGTTGCCTGAATGCATTTTAAACAAGTTTGAATGGCCAAGGTAGCTTAATATGTGAACAGCTGTGAACTTGTAAGGACCTATCACTAGACTGAGAGAGTCAAGTGAAAGGTTTTCGAAGTTTTTGAAACGAATGCTGGATAAGACATTGAAAAAATTAATGATTTCATGGTAAAAAGTCTCGTAGGTTACTAGTAGACTTGTGTTTAATTCAGAGAATTCATTGTTTTCATGCATTTTCCATGCTTTTATCAGCTTGTCTGAACCTCCTGTGTATAAAATGTTCCCGTCATTACTGAACTTCAGGCAGAGGAGAGTGTCTGAATGCGCTTTGAACTTAAATTCAAGACGTTTTTCATTTATGTTCCAGAGAATTATATATGAATCAAATGAGGCACTTGCTGCGTATTTACCTGATGGACTGAAGGCGACTCCTCTCACTGCATCTGTATGACCTGTGAAAGTAGAGGTTTCAACGTAGTCTTCGATGTTCCAGAGTTTTACTGTTGTATCAGTTGATCCTGAGATACAAAATCGGGAATCGTGGCTGATTGATATACTGTAAACTACGTTGGTATGGCCCAGTAAATCCTTTTCCAGCCTCTTCATCCTAATATTCCAAATTTTAATAACCTTATCATTCGATCCACTAACCAAAAACCTTCCATTAGGTGTAAACTCCACAACCCATACAAAATGATTATGTCCAAAGAAAGTGACCACATTTTCCACATTATCCACCTCAACGATTTTTACAGTTCTATCATTTGAGCAAGTAGCAAAGTAGCAATCATCAAAACTGATACTAACAAAATTAACACTAGCAGTATGTAAAGCCAAAGCCCTTATCTCCTTCCTATCCTCAAATGAAAAAATTTTCAATTCCCCAGAATTAGCAGCAGTGATAAAAAATCGATCATTCCTCGCAAGTGCCAAAGCCCAGACAACAGTCTTCGCGACTTGAATCGTTTCAACAACTTCCTTATTTTTCAAATTCCAAACTTTGACTTTTCCGTCATTTGCACAAGAAATCATTTCTTCTTGACTAGAGGTGATTTTGATACTTCTTACTTTATCTTCATGTGATTTTAAAAGAAAAACAGGCGGAGTCTGGGCCAAGTCCCATCTTTTAACAAGTCCATCATTTGAAGCTGAAAACAAGGTGTTAGACTTTTTCGCGAAAATAAGAGAATTAATCACATTTGAATGAGCTTCAAATGTAAACTCCTCTCGTCGTTCATTGAAATTCCAAACTTTAACATAATTATCCCCAGCTCCAGAAGCCACATGTAGATTTCCATTACTAAGAGCAAGTGAAAAAACAGCTCCAGTGTGTCCATTCAAGGTAAAAGCCAGGATTTTCTTCTGAAAGTTCCAGACCTTCACACTTTGGTCACCTGAAGCTGAGACTATGAACTCTGAGTCTCTTGAAAAGGAAACCGCCTTGACCCAGTTGGTATGACCTTCAAAGCAAAACAACTCAGCTCCAGTCTTACTCGAAAGGACTTTGACAAGCTTATCAGCTGAGCCAGTCGCTAAGAACTGCCCGTCGCTGCTGAGACTGATGGTCCAAACCGACTCTGAATGGCACTTATTACTAAAAATTTCTTCCTTGTTCTGTAAATTCCACTTCTTAACAGTGCAATCACGACTCGAACTGAACAATTCAAGTCCATTTAAACTGAACTCAAGTGAATAAACAGCGAATGAATGACCTACAAGAACTGAATCGATTTCAAAAGTCTTCAAGTCCCAAATCATGATTTTTTCATCTAAAGAACCTGTTGCGAGTTTTTGGTCGTTGATGGAAAACTTGCATGAATAGACGGTTCCTTCATGTCCTTCTAAAGACTTTATCAGTTTGTTTGTATTTAAATCCCAGAGCTTGATAGTCTTGTCTGAAGACCCACTGGCCAGCATTGAGTCGCTGTTGTTAATGCAGAGACTTTGAACTGCTGCAGAATGCGAAGAAAATGCAAAATTTTCTCGTTTTTCTTGCATGTTCCAGCATCTTAGAGATAGGTCTAAAGACCCTGTTAGTAAAATTTTATCATCTGAGGAGAACTGAGCTAAATTCACAGTCTTGCTATGGCCGTGGAAATATGAAAAGGACTCTTTTGACCTGTTATAAATGCAGATTGATGACTTTCCTGAAAGTAAAGCTATATCATTTCCTAAGAATGAAAAAATTACTTTAGTGAAATTTTCTTCTGGAAGGGAAATTGTTTGAGTTGTTGTTAATGAGGATAGACTGGTGATTGAAAGAAAATTTGAGGATAAGGAAACTAATTCGTTTGTTTTTGAACAGATTGACATTGAGAGGGTGTTTGTTGAGGGAATCTCGATTTGAGTGAAAGATCCTGATAAACTATTCAGTAAAAGTTTGGAATTTGAGTGAAATGACAGAAGATTCGAAGTTACCAGGAATAAAGATTTAATCGGTCCTTCTGATGGGTTTATTGTTTTTTCTAAGCTATTCGTTGCCGTCCTCCATAATTTTATAGTTGAATCCTCTGAACCGCTCAGTAAAAGGCTTCTGTCAGGTGTTAATGCAAGTGATGTCACTTGTTCAGTATGGGAATCAAGTGAAATCAACTCTGAAAATTCTGTTTCTACTGAAAAATTAATCAGTTTTATTAAGTTTCCTTGACTTGCATAGATTTCTCTAGATTCTTTAAATATCAAGGCTGAAACTTTGAAATTTCCAAGTTTTACACTGAAAAACTCTCTCTTTTCTCGCAGATCCCAAAGAAAGAGCCAGCCTGACTCATCTCCTGAAGCAGCCATTTCAGATGAGGCGTCAAAGTCAAGTGCTGAAACCTTATTCGAGTGTCCTTTCAAAACAAAATCATGTCTTTCAATATCTTTTAAAGTTGATACCAGAAAAGAAACTTCATCAACTTTACAAGGATTTTGCAAATTGATTATTTCTGTCGTTTTCTGACTCATAAAAGGCTCTTCCATTAAATATAAGAACCATTAAAATATAATTACTTATTAGTCAACTAATCATTTTTATCATTTTTGAATTTGTCATGTTTTCAAAGACTTCCAGAAGCATAAGACGATCATTTCATCTTTTAACCATATCAAAATCTTTGCATGTAAATGGGAATCACCTGCTCTTCCTGCAATTCAAAGCCAGTCCTCATAAAAAATCAAGATATCGGCAAATCCGACTACCCAACAGCTGGAAACTTCCGAGAAAACCTTCAAAAAAAGTCAAAAATCGGTCTAATAAACGAGAAATCCAAGAAAATCAAAAACTTCCAAGAAGCCGTGTCAGCCGTGATAACAAACAAAAAGAAAAGTGAAGAAGACATTCAAAACATATTAAAAACACTAAGAAATCATTTTATATTCAAAAACCTAGACAACGACAGTCAGATGGCGATTTTAGACCATGTCCAGCATTATTCAATAGCAGCAAAAGAAATAATTTTCCGTCAAGGAGACCCAGGAGTAAGTTTTTTCTGCGTCTCGAAAGGTCGACTTGAAGTCCTTTCAAACGGCGAAAGAACCGTCATCGGTCCTGGCTGCGGCTTCGGCGAAATGGCTCTTCTCGACGACCGTCCTCGAGCAGCGACAATAAAATCAATTGACAGTTGTTCATTGTGGGGAGTGGACCGGAAGACTTTCAACGCAGCTTTAAAACGATTGAATGAAATAAACTATGCGGAAAATCAAAGCTTTATTAACAGCATTCCGATTTTTCAACCACTCACTCCGGCTCAGAAGGATTTGATTGTTTCGGCGCTAGTCACTCAGAAGTGGCTTTGTGGACAAACTATTATTAAAGAAGGAGAAAACGGGGACTTGTTTTATATTATTAAGGAAGGGTATGTTGTTTGTTATGAAAATAAAGTTGAAAAAAGAACTTTGGCTAAAGGAGAGTACTTTGGTGAACAGGCACTTTTGCATAAAACAACTAGGACTGCTACTGTTGTCGCTGGAAGTGACTTGAAGGTCGTTTCTATTGGACGAGATAGTCTTATGCAAGTTCTTGGTGATAAACTTGAGTTTATTTTGTATCAGAATTCACAGCTTATTACTATTGATAAAAGTCCTGTGCTTAGGTCGCTTAATCCTGTACAGATTTCTGCTTTGCTGAAGGTTTCAAGAATTGTTAGGTATAAACCTGGAGAAGTTGTTATTGCTAGGGATACTTGCAAGTCGAGTAAGTTTATTATGGTTCTTAAGGGAAGTATCAGAGGACCTACTTGTGATGTTGGTGTTCATTCCTGCATCGGCGACAAAGAAATAGCCCAGCGTGATTATTCCCTTTACTCCGTAGACTTCATCGCAAACATCGAGACCGACGTAGCAGAGGTCCTCCTCAGCGATTTCGAAAGAGAAATCGGAGGAGAGATAACCCAAGTGACCCTAAACAACGAAGCCAACAACGTTTTAACAAAAGTCCAGCTTCTCCGAAGTCTTTCCCCAGAAAAAGTTCGTCTGTTAACAATGGCATTAAGAATCCTTCACTACGACCACAGCGAAGTGATAGTCCAAGAGAACAATCCAGGTGACTCCTTCTACATCGTCAAGTCAGGAGTAGTAAAAGTATTCAAAGCAGGGTGGTACATCCGAGACATCACAAAACACGACTACTTCGGAGAAAGAGCCGTCCTTTTCAACGACTTCCGAACAGCGACAGTCTTAGCAGAAGGTCCAGTTGACTGTTGGGTGTTATTCAAAAAGGACTTCTTCGACATCATTAATGAAAACATCCGGAAACAACTTCTTAAAAGAATTGAATTACAAGACACAACAATCACTCTAAATGAACTCGAACCAGTGAAGGTCATCGGCAGTGGAATGTTCGGAAATGTTGTTCTAGCAGCTCATCGAGTCAAGAAAACGCTTTTTGCTTTGAAAACCGTTGCCAGGACCAAGATTCAACTGCTTGATATTTATGAAAACTTGATACTGGAAAGACGGGTCTTGATGCAACTGGACCATACAATGATTTTAAAACTTATCAGGACCTTCAAGGACCATAACCGGGTTTATTTCTTGATGGAGTACGTCAAAGGACAGGACTTGTTCGATGTGCTCATCGCGATGCAGTCTGTTCGAGAGGAAAGTGCAAAGTTTTACATGGCTTGCTTGCTTATCACTGTCGAACATCTGCATGACAGGAATATCGTTCATCGTGATATCAAACCTGAAAATATCATGGTTGATGAGGAAGGGTATACCAAGTTGATCGACTTTGGAACTGCGAAGATTTTAAATGGAAGGACTTATACTACTGTTGGAACTCCTCATTATATGGCACCTGAGGTTATTTTGAGGAATGGGTATTCTACTGCTGTTGATCTTTGGAGCCTTGGAATTGTTTTATATGAGATTGTTTATGGGAAAGTTCCTTTTGGAAATGATGATGAAGATCCTAAGATTATTTATGAAAAAGTACTTGAACATAAACTGGATCTTAAACTCAGTCCTTATAATGGGAATAATTATAAGTTGTTTATTCAACAGTTGCTTAGTGTCAACCCTGCTGCGAGACTTGGAGGTAGCCATGAAAAATTGAAAAGTCATCAATGGTTGCATACTTTTAATTGGAATCGATTGATTTCTAGACAGCTTAAACCACCTTTCGTTCCTTCTATACCGGAGATAACCAGCACATCAGAGATTTCACAAAAGTCCATCCAAGACTTCATTCTAGACCTCGAAGACTTAGAAGACCTTCCAAACCGCAAATTATCCTTAAGCGACTCAGAGGGTTGGGACAACGAGTTTTAATAACTGTACTTTAGTGTAACTTATTCCACACTCCATAAATGGAGCCCGAGGCTAAAAAGGAGGAAGGCACAAGCCAAAACAAGTTCGAGCCAACCAACGAAGAAGTGAAACAATCTCACAAGTTTTGGGATACTCAGCCCGTTCCAAGGCTTTCAACAGTGATCACAAAAGAAGAAGAGGTAAAGGAAGGTCCGATTGACCCACTTAAGACAGTGGCAGAGATCCGTCAAACGCCTTATAACCTTCCAGATTCATTGGAATGGGTCTCTGTTGATGTGTTTGATGACGAGTGGATGCAGGAAGTTTACACTTTACTCACTGAAAACTATGTCGAAGATGATGACTCTTACTTCAGGTTCGACTACTCGATTCCTTTTTTGAGATGGGCTCTCACTCCTGAGGGATTCATACAGGATTGGCATGTCGGCGTCGCAGTTAAGGGAAAGAAAAAATTGGTCGGGTTTATCACTGGGATTCCTGCTAATGTCAATGTTTATGGAACTACTTTAAGAATGGCTGAGATTAACTTTTTGTGTGTGTTCAAGAAATATAGGACTAATCGACTTGCACCTGTGCTGATTAAAGAAATCACTAGAAGGGTGAACGTGACAGGTGGCTGGCAAGCGATATACACAGCAGGAGTAGTCTTACCATCTCCAATAGCTCAAGCCCGTTACTACCACCGTAGTCTAAACCCAGTGAAACTCGTAGAAATCGGTTTCACCAGATTCAGTCAAAACCTAAACAAAGCGCGAGCTCAAAAGCTTTACCGTTTGCCCGAAAATCCGATGATTCCAGGTATCCGAGAGTTCCGAGTGCAAGACTCCTCCTTAGTTCACCGTTTACTAATGGACTACCTTCAAAGGTTTTCCCTTCACGTCGAGTTCACAGAAGCCGAAATTCGCCATTTTTTCAGTCCAAGAGAAGACGTGATTTATTCATACGTGATTGAAAATGCAGAGGGCGTCATAACCGACTTCCTCAGTTTCTACTCTCTTCCATCTTCAGTGCTAAAGAACCCAAAACATAAGAAGCTTCGAGCGGCTTACGCTTATTACGTCGTTCCTGGTTCTCACAGTCTTTTAGATCTTTTCAAGGACATGCTGATCTTGGCCAAGGCGAAAGGCTTCGACGTGTTCAACGCTTTGGATATCATGGACAACATGGGAGTGTTTAAAGAGCTGAAGTTTGGAATTGGAGATGGAAACTTGCAGTATTATTTGTATAACTGGAGGTCGAGGCCTATGGTCCCTGCACAGGTAGGAGTCGTTTTAGTTTAGTTAAGCTATTAGAAGAGGTTGAATTTAGACTGAAGGTTGGAAATTGATAAGGATATTGTTGGAGCGTTTTGCATCTGGTAACCACCTGACAGGACCATTAGGATTGGAATTGAATTCTCGATACTTGAGGAAAAAACTAACTCGTCTCGAGTTATTATACCGGCTTGGGTTAGACTCATGCTGCCTAAAGGGTCGCCTTCCATGCAGTCGGTTCCTGCGTTGTAAAGAAGGAAATCTGGACGGAACTCGGAAATTGATACACGTAAACCGGTCTTCAGCTTTTCTAAGTAAACTGAATCTGAATGGAAGATGTCGAAGTTCTCTTGGTAACGAATCGCGTTTTTGGCTTGGAAGTCATTTGGATAGATACCTGCGTTGTAAAAATCCATTATGTAGGTGTCTGGGTCATCTAAGAAATCTCGCTCGTGACCGTTTCCTTGGTGGGCATCTAGGTCTACTATTAAAACTTTTTTTATGTTTGGATACCATTTTCGCAGCCAGTAGATGGTTAATGTTATGTCAGCGTATATGCAAAAACCTCCGCAACTTGAACTACTTGCGTGATGATAGCCTCCACCAAGGTTAATTCCCCATTTTCCGTTAGAGACGGCAGCACATCCAGCTTGAATACTTCCATAAGTTGCTAAAAGCATTGGATTCAATACTCTCCACCTTAGTAAAAACCCAGGAAGGAAGAAAATAGGAACTTCCACTGCTCGAAATATCTGAAATGAATAGCATAATGACCATAAGTACAAAAAAGGATGAACTCCTCGAAGAATGCTTCGAGGGCACTTCTCTGGAACCAGATGTCTCCCAGGTATAATAAGTGAATTATAAACTTTTCCGTACTTTTGAGAGTCAAAAGGATGACACTTTTCGATTCCTCCTGCTGATATATTGTAGCTGGCATGATAAGCAATAGGAATTCGATCTGAAGTTTCAGGTATCGATGGAGTCGTGAAAAAAGACACAAGAGTTAAGATCAGTTCAAGCAAGAGCGGATAGAATAAAAAGAAAAAAAGTCCAAAAGTTATCCAAAAAGTAGCAGAATGGTCTGTAAGGAATGATTCATGTCCTGAGTTCATCAGAGCACCGTTTGTTATCATAGCGATACCGAAAGACCATAAAAGAAAGTCAATGAAGGCATACATTTTTATAATTCGGGAAATTCATAGAAAATGTTTGAATGTGTTACTGCTAAAGAAGAGTAGGTTTTCAGGGTATAGGCTGAATTTTTTGTGTTTGTCATTTTATTTTGGAATATTTTTTTTAATTATTTATTAGATTAAGAGGGTATATTTGATAACTATTCGAGAGTGATTGACCTTGAAAGTTTATGAGAGAATCAATTTGAAAATATATGTTTAGACAAATCTATTTCTCACCTTTTACTTTTTAAAAGATTCATTAATATTTGCAGAGATTGCATAAAGCATTTGATTGCATTAATTAAATCAAGACTAAATTACAGCATTCGTATCTTCAAAGCATTCTTGAGAACGAGTTCAATAAGTAAACCACTCATTTTTTCAAACTATTCTCAATATTTCCTAATAACTAGAGCTATATTGGAATAATGATAAAAAAGTGTGATGTATTAAAATCATTAAGAGCTATTAACTTGATAATACTGAAGCCAAAATAAAAATTCTTTTCACTAATCGTTTTCTGACTATATCAAGTAATTTAAAAATATATTAAACAATTCAAAGTGAACGTAAGACATTTTTGATACCCTTAGAAAGCTTAATCGCTTCAATGAGAACCATTATCACAATATATTTAAAAATTTTTATTCAAGTTTAAATTAACTTATACTTTTTATTAGTTTAAATATTATAAATATCCACTTTGAATACTTGCTAATATAAGTTCAAAAAATATCAATAAAATGAACCTTTTCAAAAAAACTTATTAATACTTATTAAAGTTCATATTTGTTTTCAAGACTTCTTAAATATGTTCTTTTGAAAATCTTAAATGAAATATTCCGTAGATTATCTAGAGACGATTCAAAAAAATTTAAAATTGTAAGATTGCTCTTCCAAAATGCAAAGAAAAGCCTTATTTAGATAAAAGCAAATCATGTAAAAATTCATAACTAAAGTGAGGCTTTTACAAATACCCTAATTTAATTCTTATTCTTAGTTAATCAATCTTTCAAGTAAACATTTTTATATAACAAGAAGAATCTTAAATTTGTAAGAAAATAAATCCTGATTTTAACCAAAAGTTTAATTATTCTTACTTAATCTCATTTGAACATATAGGACATGATTGCCTTCCCATTTTAAGCCAACTTCGGCAACACTCCAAATGCAAGAAATGATCACATGGAAGTTTTTTCAATCTAAAAAGAGAAAGTGAGCTAAAGCATATCGAGCAGTCTTCAGTCATTCTCAAATCTCTTTTTATAGTAGGAAGAGATTTATAGATAGATTTAAGCATTGTCCCTCGGAATTGCCTTGTATTAATTTCTGAAAATGAATCTTCTCTATGAGACACACGAAATAGAATAGAGGGTGTATCAACTTCTTCATCGATATTTTCGTTAATAATGGACACCGTCTTGCTGACATCCCCGTTGTACATGTTATGATCTTCATATTTGGGTTTTCTTTTACGTGCAAAGTAAATACACCTATTTGGAGCTTACACTGCACAGAAAATAACCGAAAAAACTATCAAACTAACTATAAGGCAAACCAAAGGAACCACTCCGATCGACTCTGAAGATTTCCTTGATTCATTTTTGCATCTTCCGTTGATCAGGTCGTATCCTGAAAAACAAGACTGGCATTTTGACCGATCTGAATTGCAAGCTCTGCAGTTTTCAATGTGACAAGAAGTTTAAGAGTTCAACTGTTTTAGAATGCGACTTGAGGATTTTGTAACTTCTTGTGTAGAGACTAATCCAGGTGATGAAATATACTCACCAGGCTGTGAGGGAATATTTTGAATTAGGTCCTCAGTAACAAAAAAGCCTAAAGGAAAGGTGATCAATAATACTGCATAAATTACTATCATTTTATAATGAATCATAAAAGGATATATTAAATATATGCTTGCATACTGGAAAGATTGGAAAAAGTTACAAATCAATATAAAAAACAGTTAAGCGAGTTGTCTTTTATCTAATCTTAAACGTAGAGTTTGATAAACATCGTTACTTTATTCTGTATTAATTATTAATAATTATGTAAAATTTTATTACTTGTCTATTCCAAAGTATTGGAAAGTATAAAGAATCAAATTTATTCTTTCAAACTTTAATTAATTATTTAGATGTATAATATAAAGACGTCTCATATATAGTAAAATTATTTATCGCTTTGAATAAATCTAATAAATATGGGTTGTCGTCCAAGTAATCAAAACATTGGAATCATTAAAGTACTGCCTGTAAAATATTAATCAAATCGAAATACTGGATCACCTGATCCTAATGAAAAAGTTACTATAGCAGTTTTCCAGCAAATAAATGCATTTTTATTCATTATCTGTGAAGAGGCTCGAAACTGGAAGATTTTTGTTTTCCCTTAGGTAATGGGATGCCTCCCAGGTATAATAAGTGAATTATAAACTTTTCCGTACTTTTGAGAGTCAAAAGGATGACACTTTTCGATTCCTCCTGCTGATATATTGTAGCTGGCATGATAAGCAATAGGAATTCGATCTGAAGTTTCAGGTACCGATGGAGTCATGAAAAAAGACACAAGAGTTAAGATCAGTTCAAGCAAGAGCGGATAGAATAAAAAGAAAAAAAGTCCAAAAGTTATCCAAAAAGTAGCAGAATGGTCTGTAAGGAATGATTCATGTCCTGAGTTCATCAGAGCACCGTTTGTTATCATAGCGATACCGAAAGACCATAAAAGAAAGTGATTATTCTTGAATTTTTATAAGAGAATTAGAATTGAAAATATATGTTTATGTAGAATCTATTTTTCACATTTTAATTTTTATTGGGTTCATATCATTTTCGCAGAGATTTCATAAATCATTTGATTAAATTAATAAAATCAGGACTAGATTACAGCACTGATGTCTTCGAAGGATTCTTGAATTACTCGAATTTAGAGAGATAGTGCAATAAGTAACATCATTTTTTCAAATTTCCTATTCTCAATATTTCCTATAACTAGAGTTATATAGGAATAATGATAAAAAAGTGTGGTGTATTAAAATCATTAAAAAGACCTTAACTTGATAACATCAAGTCATTTCCTGACTATATTAAGCTATTAAAAATATATTAACAATTCAAAGTGAACTTTAAACATTTTTTATACCCTTACAAAGCTTAATCGCCCTTCAATGAGAACCATTATCATAATATATTTACTAATTTTCAATCTACTTTTAAAATTTAGTTGAGATACTTTTCATATGATCAAAAATTATAATCTTCCACTTTTGAATACTTTCTAATATAAGATAAAAAAAATCAAAAAAAATGAACATTTTCAAAAAGCTTATTGATACTTATTAAAGTTCATTTTTGTTTTCAAGACTTCTTAAATATGTTTTTTTTGAAAATCTTAAAAGAAAATATTCCTTAGTTTATCTAGAGATTATTCAAAAAATTTCATGTTATAAGATTCCTCTTCCAAAATGCTAAGAGCCTTCTTTAGATAAAATAAAATTATAAAATAATATCAAAACTAAATTGAGGCTTAAAAAATACTCTAATTTAATACTTATTCTGAGTTAATCAATCTTTCAAGTAAACATTTTTATATTACAAGAAGAATCTTAAAATTGTAAGAAAAAAAATCCTAATTTAACCAAAAGTTTATATATCCTTACTTAATCTCATTTGAACATATAGGACATGATTGCCTTCCCATTTTAAGCCAACTTCGGCAACACTCCAAATGCAAGAAATGATCACATGGAAGTTTTTTCAATCTAAAAAGAGAAAGTGAGCTAAAGCATATCGAGCAGTCTTCAGTCATTCCCAAATCTCTTTTTATAGTAGGAAGAGATTTAAATATAGCTCTAAGCATTATACCTCGAAGTTGTCTTGCATTTATCCGTAAATACGACTCTTCTCTTTGAGACTCAGAATCTAAATTAGAGGGTGTATTAGCCTCTTCATCGAAGTTTTCGTCAATCATGGACACTGTCTTGGTGGCATCCCTCTCGTAAATGTTCTTATCTGCATTATTTTCCTTTCTTTTGCGTGCAAAATAAATACACCTATTTGGAGCTTACACTGCACAGAAAATAACCGAAAAAACTATCAAACCGACTATAAGGCAAACCAAGGGAACCACTCCGATCGACTCTGAAGATTTCCTTGATTCATTTTTGCATCTTCCGTTGATAAGGTTGTATCCTGAAAAACAAGACTGGCATTTTGACCGATCTGAATTGCAAGCTCTGCAGTTTTCAATGTGACAAGAAGTTTCAGAGTTAAACTGTTTTAGAATGCGATTTGAGGATTTGGTTACTTCTTTTGTAGTGAATTGTTCATCTGCTGAGGTATACTCACCAGGCTGTGACGGATTTTGAATTAGGTCCTCAGCAACAAAAAATCCTAAAGAGCAGGTGCTCAATAATACTGCATAAATTACTATCATTTTATAATGAACCATAAAACGATATTTTTAAAAAATCCTTGCATACTGAAAATATTAAAGAAAGTAACATATCAATATAAAAAATATTAGAGTGACTTGTATTTTCTCTAATATTTAAAAGATGAAAATGGGATAAGCATCGTATCATTTATATTAAATTAAGAATAAAGAATTTATGTAAAATTTTTATAAGTTATCTATTCCGAAGTATCGGAAAGTATAAAAAATCAAAAATACTCTTTCAAGCTTTAATTAATTATTTAAGTGGATCATATAAAGACGTTTCATATATATCGTAAAATTATTTATCGCTCGAATAAATCTAATAAATATGGGTTGTCGTCCAAGTAATCAAAACGTTGGAATCATTAAAGTACTGCCTGCAAAATCTAATTCAAATCGGAATACTGGATCACCTGATCCTGATGAAAAAGTTCCTATAGCAGTTTTCCAGCAAATAAATGCATCTTTATTCATGATCTGTGAAGAGGGCTCGAAACTGGAAGATTCTCGTTTCCCCTCAGGTAATGGGATGCCAATAGTTCCATGCCATTCAAGTAAAGACGATCCAAAAGGCCAAAGTTAACTGTAAAATAATCCTAATCATCTAATAAATATGCAAGTAGGCGATCCCGAAAACAGCTTAGCCGAGGTGCTTCCAGGTTTCCTAAAATCCTGGGCCTACAGTTTTTTATACAGTTTCGGCTGTACCTACGGGGCCCTCTTTACAGTGAAGTTCATGCTAAAGGCTTTGAACTCAGAGATAAAGGTCTCATTAAACTAGCTAAAGACTTTTTATAAAGATCTGAATCACGACGCCATCAACAATAAAAAGACTTGCAAGGGTGCTATGGTCTTTCATCTCTTTCCCTCCAAAGAACAGTCTGATCTGAGCAGGCTGGACCTGAGCTTTATCAGCGCAAGTCTTTCTAAGTTCATCAACTTTCGCCGAGTTCAATATTTCAACTTCATCATCATCGATTTTTCCGGGTCTTCTAATTTTGAGTTTGATTGATTCTTGGTCAGTCTGGGCAACTCGTCCTTTGTGTTTCTTTTCTTTATGAAAGCTGATAGGATTGTTAATCATAAAAATCGGAATCGAGTACAAGTTTCCCTCTTCATCTTCTAAAAGACTCAAATTTCCAGTCTTCATCTTAATTTTCGAGTTTTGTAAGATTGACAAGGCCGTCGCTGGGTCAGCTTCAACAGCTGCCTTTATCGCGATCCAAGTACGTCTTTTTCCTTCAGAGCGAGATCTCCAGAATTCTTCTCGTTTTGAGTTGAGCTGTGCTCGTGTGATAGTTGCCTGCCATGCAGGAGTTGCTTTTACTCCAGTTCCTGCGATTTTTTCAGGGAACTCTTGGTAGTCTTGGCCGATGGTAATTTTTGCAACACTTTGACTGTCTTCAGTGTCGCTTCTTGCACAAAAGTTTCCCATTTAAAAGTTTTATGATTCATGAAAAGTTGAAATTTTATAGTCTTTAAAAGACTTTCATTAAGGATTTGTATAGTCAATGAAAATCTTTGATTTATCTAACTTATCATTTCTTGTTTTCTGACTTTACAGCTGAAATGACAGTCTTTTCGTGTATGTGCTCCTTTCTGAATGCATTCAGAGCAAATGCACCAGCATTCAATGAATTTTTCTCGATATGCCTGACTTTTCAAGCACCATGTGAGACAGTTATAAACAGGGTGACTACTCTTGACACAAAGTTCACAATCACAAGGACAAGTCCTATGTTCATAGACAGTTTCCGTATTCACTACTTTCATCTTCTCAATCATCGCCTTGACCGGGTTTCCAAACTGTCGAAATCCTCTTTCAATAGAAATCCTTTCTTCATCTTCCTTAAAAGCAGTTAAAAACCTGGGAGAAGCAAAAGTGACTCGTTGTCCAACAAACACATTTTTCAAGTTTACTTTCGGAATAGCTCTAAACCCATTAACCTTCTCATAAACATCTAGTTTTGGTTCGAAGTTCTTGAAAAAAGTACAAACCTGCTGGTCTTGCAAGGCCAAATGACACTCAGCAGAGCACGTCGCATTAACACAAGCGATGCAAATCGTCGGCTCTGGCCCTTCATGCCAAGATTTTTCACAAGCGGCACATTTAAGATCAGGCCAGGCCAGAGATGTTTTGCATCCTTTGTTAAACAAGTCAAGGGTCTTTGAATGGCTTGAATCACTTGAATGGCCTGAATGGTGACGAGGATGATCACCTGTTTAATTGTTACATTCCAGGTGGCACCCGTGGTGATAGTGAGGCGACGAGCACATGTAACAAAGCTTCGAATCACACGACTTGCAGTACTCACTCACGATCAGCGAAGGAAACTGCCGGTCGTCGTGGAATGTGCATCGTTCGAAGGCTTGTCCCGCATGGGCAATGGCTCTTTTTTTGATCCAGAACTTCCACAGCCACTTCATAATACTTATAAGAATAACTAACTTGACTTTAGAAATGAAGAGTTCAGTCCAGGACCTGCGGAAGACTTTCTTTGAACTGGAGACTTTCCTCGTGAATCAGCTTTAGAGACTTCTATCGGCGTGTAAGTGGTTAAAAAGTCTTCAATGCTGATGAAACCGCCTTTGATCTTTGCGAGAAGTTTAGAGTTCTCGAGTTTTAGGTAAACTTTTGTTGAGCCGAATAAGTAGTTGCCTCCGTCGAGACGAGTGAACTTGACGGGGACTTCTTTTGAATTTACTAGATCGGCTAAGGACATGTCGAGTGGGTCAGTTTTTACTGGGGTGTGAACGATGTGACGCTTTTTTACTTGTCCCATTGTTGTTTTTAGCTCGTCGAGCTCTTCTTCTTTGTGGTCTATTGATTCTATCATCTGGTCTAGTCTTTCAGCTTGAAGAAGGATTTTTTCACTTTCAGATGAGATTAATTCTCCTCCTTTGTCTAGGTCTGGAAGCAGAGAAGGACGGGTGGTTGAATAAACGTCTAGTAAATGAGAAATGTCTGATATCAATGATGACAAGTCAGCTCGAAGACAGCAGATCTGCTCATTTGAGACTTTCGCAAGAATTGATGTAAGAAACTCGTTTTGCAATTTCGAGATAGAAGATTCAACAGACTCGACCTGACTTTTCTTTTCTTTTAAGACCTCAGAAGTTGTTTCTTTTTGACTTTTTAGTACAAAAAACTGTGATTTCAATTCTTTTGAATTACTTTCAAGTCCTAGTGCGGAAGTTTTAAGTTCTTTATTAAGATGATCTTTATTTTCAAGTACTTGTTTCAGGTCTTTCAGTTTATTTTCGTGTCTTGATTCCACCGCAGAAGGGTTTTCAAGAAGACTTTGCAGCTCGTTTATTTGTTTTTTAAGCTGAATGTTCAGGTCTTTCGCTGAGTTGTATTCTTGAGACACTCTTTTCACATGAGCTGAAAGGTCTTCTGCGTCTTTTTTAAATGAAGAAATTTCTTGATTAGTCTTGTTCAACGCTTTTTTCATTTCTTCCTGCTCAAAGAGGATTTTTTGGTGAAGCTCGGACTTTTGATGCTCGCTTGAGTCGATCAGCTTCTGATAAATGCTTTGAATTCCGTTGAAATTTCGCGATTTTTGAAGATCTAAAAGCTCGGATTTCAGCTGGTCTCGTTGTTTTTCAAGGTCTTTCGCTGTTTCTTGACGTTCTTGAAGCTTTTGCTTCGCTTCTGACCTGATTTTAAGTAACTTGTTGATGTCTTCAGATTGTCCTTGCCATTTGATTTTCATCTGGCTCACCATTTCTAGTCCTTCGTTTCCGATTCTTTTTCTTTCTGAGGACTTTGAGTTGAATGTGTCTCGAAGTTCAGGAAGTGCCTTTGAAATTACTTCGAGTTGTCTTACTTCTTCACATAGTCCTTTAACTGCCTGTTTCAGTTGAACAGAGTTCAAACTTCTGATACATTCAAAATTTTTCAAATCCACCTCATTAAAAACTTCTTGACTTCCCTGCAGATCCTTCGCCTGATCCGGTTCAAAAGACAACTTAATCAAAGAATTCCCTTCATTTCTATTCCTCCAAATTTCATCCAAAGGTTCAATCGAGACAGTATTATTAGAAGCGAGTTTAGAGAGATAAGGACATTCAACGACTCTTTCCGATTTCGAAGTACTTGGCCTACTGACCTTGGGAGTTTCTTTTTCTTTAACTGGCAGGTCGCCTCCTGAATGACTGGCCATGACCTTTACTCGAAAGTTCTGAAATTCTTCAGTTTTTACTTTAAGCCACTTTTCTGGCTTCAACTGAGACTTGTCGTTTAAAATACTTGCCAGAGATGTCTTCGTACTACCCAAGGGTCTTTCTCCGTTGAAAGCCGTTATGTGAAGAGTTGAATTTAGGACTTCAGGGTTTTCGATTAATATCGAACCCTTGAGTGGAATTGTTTGTTTCAACTCGTTCAGCCGTAGTTCGAAGATTGGCTGGATCTTCCCACAGCCAGTGACTTCTTTAATTTCAAGTTTCACCTTAAAAGTTTTAACTGAATCCATTAGAAATATAATTAAAACATTGAAATTACTCCCCATCCAAAACCTTCAAAATCTAAACTTCCAAACAAAATCAAGCTTTAATCTACCCAAATCGATAATAATGGAGCCCAAGTTCTCCGAGCTGAAGTTCGAGTTCAAAGACATATCAGATCAAAAGCCAAGTCTTTTCACCTGCGAGTTAGAAATAAACGAAGACAAGTTCTCAGCCCCATTCAAGTCCCAAGTAAAACTTCAATGTTTAGAAATCATGGTGAATACAGTTTTATCAATTTCTCTATTCAAAGCAGAAAAGTTCTTCGGATCACTTCAAATATCCTTCGGGACACTATTCGGCGAAAACTTGCAAGGAAAGGTCGACCGTTGGTTCAAGTTAAAAAATGACCAAAGCTCGAAATTTCAGCTGAAATTTTTCGCTTCTCTCAACATTCCTGAAAAGCCTTTGAAGCGAGTCCCGTCTCAAACTTCTAGTCTTCGAAGTAAAGAAGTAGAAATCAAATGTCCATATCTGTCACTTGAATCAAATGACCTAATATCTTTAAAAAATTTATGGGAATCACGGGGAGATAGTGAAAAATTAGTCAAACTTTCATTTGAACCTGATAATTTTTCACAAGAAATTCAAAATTTACAGGATTTTAACCTGGCAAAGCTTCAAAGCTTTTCTGGAGAAGAACTGAAAAAGATTGTTAGGAGTTTGTGCACTGAAATTGAAAAACTTGAGAATTTTTCGAAAAAATTACCTGAGTTTAAAGATGACCTTGAGAAAAAAATCGCACAAAGACGGGAAATTGAGAAAAATTCGCAGGTTGACCTGGAAAAAATTAAAGAAAAGTGGATGAGTGAAAGACTTGCTGCTCTTGAACTACTCGAACAAAGGAAAGTCTTGAAAATGAATCTGATGGAAAAAGAGGAAAATCTTAGAAGACTTGAAACTGAATTCGATATTTTGCAGGTCTTTCAAGGCGATTTAATCAGGGAAAAACTTCTTCTGCAAGCATCTAAAATGCAGTTCGAGGACTGTGAAAATTCTAAAAAAGAACTGGCAGGTTTTCTTTGTAGAAGCGAGGAAAAAAAGAAGGAGTTGAATGAAAAATTTAGAAAAGCTGAAGCCGATATGAAAATAAACCTCATGAAAAACAATGAAGAAATCAAAGAAATTCAAAAAGAAAACCAAGAAATCCTCGAAAGGATCCGAAAAGTAGAAGAAGAATACAAAATCGCACAAGAAAACAATAATCACCTCAAAAACCAACTAAATCATTTAAGCTCAAAAAGAGAAAACTCCGAAAAACTTTCAGAAACTTTAGAAAATTCAAGAAATTCTTTAAAATCCGAAGAAAAATCCCGAGACTCTCTTCTTTCAACAATTTCATCATTCCTAAAAGAATTCGAATCTGAGAGCAAATCAATTCTTTCAAAGGAAAAGTCTCTAATGACCTTAAAATCCTCTTTATCATCTGAATACCTCTCATTAAGTCGTTCATTAGAACAAAGTGAAAACGAAATCCTTGACATCCAAAAGTCAATTTTCGATGAAAAAGCTCAAAAAACCTCAAACGAGCAAATTTGCTGTGTCCGGGCCGACCTTCATTCTCTGAACACTGACCTTTCAACGCTGAAGGACTTTTATCATCGTTCTCGAGGCCAGATCCTTCCTGAGCTGATTGAAGGCTCGACTCAATTGCTCGTTGAAAGTGAAAAAGTTTTGGCTTTAGCTGAACAACTTGATAAAATGATTGAATCGATCGACTCGAAAGAGGAAGAAATGGAATCTTTGAAGAAAAATATGGCAAGTGAACAGAAAAGACATGTTGTTCATGTTCCTGTCAAGGGAGACCCTGTTGATGAGGAACTTGCTCGATTTATTAATGCGAATAATGTACCTGTCAAGTTTTCAAGGCAAGAAGGAGGGAATTATTTGTTTGGAAATATGAAAATTTTTATCAAAGTTGAACGTGAAAGGATTTTAGTCAGGGTTAAAGGAGGGTTTATTAGGATTGAAGAGTTCTTAGATACTTATTTGCCTATTGAAATGCAAAGAAATGCAAGTCCTGTTGGAAATGTCAGGATGAATCGAGACCGTTCTCCTGATATTCTAGCGAAAAAAGGTGAAACAGCTTCTGAGTCTTTTTCTAGGTCTCCGAAAAAACAGTAGATATTTAGCTAAGATAAACAACAAATATTATAAATTAATCAATAAACTAATATTTAATAAATCCTTTAAAATCCTTCAAACCCTAAAAAATTCTTCTCTCCTTCAATTTTTTCAAATCTTCTCAAAAACTCACTTTTCTAAACTTAAATATTTTCTAATTAGATTCATTGACTATTTATTTCTCTAGAAAATAGATAAGCTCTGCATTAATGACCATAAGAAGCCCTTAAAACGAAAACTTATAATTTAATGGAAAGCATCTACGATAAGTACGGAGGTGAAAAGTTCTGGCAAGTCGTTATCGATGATTTCTATCAGCGTAACATCACTGACCCGAAACTTCAAACTTTCTTCGAAGGTAAAGACGTGGAAAGGATAAAAAGAATGAATAAACATTTACTTACTGCAGCTCTTCAAGGATCAGAGGATTATTCCAATTTAGGAGAAGTGAGAGGTATTCACTGCAATTTTGGAATAAAACTAGATCATTTTAATAGATTTTTACTGAACATTTACAATGTGCTGACCTCTCACGGCGTTAGTGAAGAGGACAGTGAGTATATTTTAGTAGTTATCGAGGCTTTTAGGGAAGATGTAGTAGTTTAGCAAGTAACTCGGTATAACTTACAGCATTTGATTAAGATTTATTTCATTAAACCATCAATTTCTCAACAAACTCGCGATTTTTGGATTGCAAGTGATCTGCTTCAACTTTGCGTCAAACAACTGAGAGACTGTTGAAATCATTTCTTCCAGGGCGCCGAGTCTTTGGTTGATTTGTCCGATTTCAGTCATCACCTGATCTTTGAAGACTTTGAACTCGCTTTTTAGTTCTTTGCAAGAGCCTCGGACTTCCTCTACTCGGTTTATTTTACTTTCTTCTATTGACTGCTCGAAGTCGAACTTTTCGATGTTTTCTTCTTCTCGAAATGAGGGACTTAGGGATCTTGGACTTTCGATGAATTGCTCGGGGTTTACTGGCTCTTTGTACGGAGGAGTTCGCTCTGGAGCTTCTACTATTGAGTCGTTGTTTGCTGCTTTGAAAAAGTTTACATTCACTGGACCTCGGAATATTGATTTTGGTTTTGAGGATTCTTTTGGCGACTTTACATTTACTTTGGTTACTTGAGGTTCAGGAGTCATCCTTTTATACAAGTTCATAGCTTCAACTGCCGACTCTCTGACAGGTTTAGCCTTATCAGTTCTCAACTTATTCAAAACCTGCAAAATTTCTTCAGCAAACTGCGAAACACTCTGAGGCACAACAGCAGCTAAAGTATAAAGGGCTTCAGCGACTTGTTTCCTACACATATAATCCTCTTCAAAAGCATGATTAATAAGTTCAGGAACAGTCCTAGCAGTGAAAGGTTCAAACCTCTGCTCAACAGACAACACAAGACTAATAATTGCTTCAACAACTTGACAATGAGCCTTGCACGACGACAGGACCTGAACAAGTTTCAACGAAAGTCTATCAAGTAAAAAAACAAGACATTCAAGTGGCGAGTGTTGAACGATTTTTGTAATGCAAAGTCCTGAACCCACTTGAATGACTTTATTGGTCGAGTTCATATTTTCAAACAACCCTCTCAAAATACCCAATAATTGAGAGCAACTCGACTCCAGATCAGGCAAAGTATGAAGGGTGTTGTGAACCACTTGAGCGTATGCAAGGCTGATACCGTCATTCAAAGCTGAGTTGCATTCTTTCAGCTTTTTTGATAAAGCCGCGAAGATTTTGCTTAAATAAGGAACTGCTTCAGCTTCTAGGATTTCAGCGAAAGTTCCGTAAAGTTTGATGAATTCCCGCTTGTGGCCTATGCTTAGCATGTGCTCGTTGTTTGGAGTCAAACTTGCCAGGAAGTGGTTCATTTTTTCATCGTTCAATTTATGATTGCGTAAGTAGTCTTTCACCTCTTCAATGCCCTTCTGCTGGGTGTCTGTTGCTCCTAGTTTACTAAGGGCTGACGACAGGAGAGATGAGTTGTCCTGAAAACTCCCTTCTCGTCTGTTTTTCATTGTTTATTATTAGATGGGTCCTCGGCTGGTTTGGAAGGCCCAGACCCTGGTGAGAAAGAACTGGACTTTAAAGAACTCTCAAATTTTTTCAGCTTTTCTGAAACGGATTCACCGTCTTCGAGTATCGTTGAATGGTCTCGAGTCACTTCTCGGTGGCCGTCAACTAAACTTTCAAGAGACTTGTGGTAAAGGTTAATGTATTTCACTAAAAATTTACTTGATGACTCGATTGTGAAGAGGGTTGAAAGAGTTGAGAAAAAGGAGGAAAGACGAGATTTTAGGTAGGAAGGAATGTCGGAGGAGGATAAGGATGATAGCTCTGAAGATAGAAAGGACTGTAAACGGGAAAAGGTTGAAGAGTTTAAAGCATTTTGAAGGTGGGAAGAATTTTCCTTTAGTAGTTGGCTTGTGATGTGCTTGGATAGTAGAGATTTTGAGGATTTATTGTATTTTGATTGCAGGTATAGAAGGGGCCCGAGGTCGATCATGCGTAACTTGTGAGTCTTTTTTAAAGTATGTCGTTCTTGGTAGTAGCGAAGGGTGAATCTTGCTGCTTTATATGGTAGGAGTGGGTTGTATTTTCTTTCGGATTTTTTTATGTAGTTCAAGAAGATTTTAATCATTATAAGAGGTTTAAGATGGAAAGAGTTTTAGACGAATAAAATAATAAAATAGGCTAACTTTGGATAATCATCGAGAAGTGAAAGTAAGGATTTGCGAGTTTTGGTAAAATATCCTGAAGCTATTTTTTATTTTGTAAACTATTAGCAGTTTAATAACCTTTTGATTATTATATATCTAGAACTTTATTGCTTTAAGAATACCACTGCTTTTAATCAAATTTAGATTAAGTTGATTAAACTTGATTCTTTCTGGAGCTAATCAAGTAGGATAACTCTATTATTTGAATAGAAATATTATGCATCAAAGATATTGATACTTAAATCTAGAGAGGTTGATTTATTTGGGCATAATAATTCATTACATGGAATACTCAACATAAATATCTTAATAAGCTAAAACTTAATAAAAACCTTAAATCTACCATCTTCGTCTATAAGGATGCTGCTATTCGATTTTTTTTTTACTTTTATTATTCAAAAATCAATTCTAAAATAAATTCAATAGAGGACCATTGAAATTCACCTAACTTATAAAAATCCTTCAATTAACCTGCTTTAATTTAGTAACAGTCAACGGTAGAATAATTTATGTCGGACTTCCAATCAGATCTCTGCGCATGTTTCGCAACTTTGAAGCCAGCATGCATATCAGTGATTCCAGGAGGGATCTGCTACCTGCAAGCAGCATCAGTAGACAAAATGTACCATCAAGGTAAAACAATTCCATTCCTCTGCGTGCTAAGTTTCCTCTGCCTAGGAGGAGGAATGAACCGAACTAAAGTCCGAGAGCGACTAGGAATCCAAGGCAGTTACTTCAAAGACTCTCTAACCTGGTTCTTCTTGCCACTATGCGCATCAGTGCAAGAATACAAAGAAGTCTACCTGCGTAGCTAGAACTTCCATCTTCTAACTAATAATCCCTTAAAACAAATGGAACGCGAATTAGTTCAAATCGAAAAAAGTTTGAAAGACGCTGACCTGACTTCAGGTCTTGAGTCGCTTCAGCGTCTTTTGAACAAAAACAAGTCAAACCACATCAACCTTCAGATAATCTTAGAACGTCTTTACTCTTTAGGACAGTTTCTCATAAAGCAAAAGTCTTTTCGTACAATTTTCCCGTTATTTCAGATCCTTTTAAAGCTCTGCACGATTCTAGAAGACTTTTCACGTCTCTGCGATATAAAAAACAGTCTTTCTTTCTGCTACCGGACCTCAGGGCAGATCAACCTTGCACTTAAAGAATGTTTAGAAGCTTTAGAACTGGCAGGTGAAAAAAAGCCGTTAAACATCAAACTTCCTGCCCTTCATTTAAATGCTTGCGCGATTTATCGAGAAGACGTCGGCGACTTGACCATTGCGAAGACTCATGCGGAACTCGCTTATTTCTTTGCAAAGGAAAACTCTGCAAGTGCAGGTGAGAAGGAAAAGAGGACTTTAGCAGTTGCTTGTTATAACTACGCAAATATCCTTGAAGAACTTCGAGATAAAGCAAATGCACTTGTTTGGTTTAAAGAAGGACTTAAATTCTGTGAAGAAAAATGGGAAGATATTTATATGGAACAGGTTTTTCGGGAAAAAGTGAATCTTCTTAGTTTTGTGGAAAGTGCGAAAAAGACTAAGAAAAGAACTAGTTCTCAAAGACCCTCTGCTATAAAAAAGTATCATTTCGCGAAAGAGTCAAGGATTTTCAGGCCTTTGACTTATAAGAAAGAAGTGAAGGATAGACCGAATTATTATAACTTGTCACCTATTTCGAATAAAACTTTACCTTTGCATAGTGTCAACTTGGAAAGACTTTCACATGAAAGTGATGTGAAAAGGAAAGAAATTGTTACACCGGCTTCTAGTGCAAAAGGAAGAATTTTTACTTCGGAGACTTCTAGAGCTACACAAAGACCACGGCTTTCTCTTGTGCAAAGTGTTATTAAAATACAGAGGTGGTATCGGAAACTCTTCGGAAGGGTTAAAGTTCAGTTGAAATGTGAGTATTTGATTAGAACTATTAAACAGTTTTACGGGGTCAAGTACTTCATTTGTGTCATTAAAGATATGAAAGATTTCACTTATTGTCTTGTTGAGGCCTGGCCTTTGGTGAGAAGAATTTTCAAGCCGAAGACTTTGAAACTCACTTTACATGAACTTGGCGAGTTTATTCAAGGTGACCATCCAGGTAAAAACGAGATGATTGAATTATTTTTAAAGTCAAAAACCTTCATTTTGACCTACGTTGTCGAAGTGGTGAAAAACTCAATCACCCTCTGTAAAATTGTAGAACTTTTCTCAGGATCTCAAGAAATTTCCGGGACAGTCTTCGACCTTTCAATAATTTTTCACCGTCGAAGTCTAGAAATCCAGGCAAAGTCCTCAAAAGACATTTTAACCTGTTCTATAAAACTTGACCCTCTTCACGACCCTGACAGCCTGAAGTCCAAAGTAGATCTAATAACACAAAATTTAAGTGTATCCTCAGGGAAACTGTTATTTAAGCTAATGTAGAAATTTACTTTCTTGAATTACTTTTTCTTCCAATTGGACTCAAACTTGAATAAGTTGTTTCTTGAATAGAAAAAGTTTTAGAACTTGAAGAGTTCAACTTCCGACAAATTGGGAGGTCTTTGCAAGACCTTCTTGGAACACCTTTTGACTTTGGACAAGTTTTTATTTTGATGAAAGAAGCTCGAGTTGTTTGATTCACTCGCGTTTGAAGGACATCGAAAAGTCGTAAAAAAAGGAACTTCAGGTAAGATGTTTCTTCTTCACTTGAAAAGATTGGAAAGTATTTTGATTTTACTTGTTTTATTGAAGTACTCATTGTTGACTCTGAAACGTTGCACTTCACTGGTGAGATACTGCTGGAGAACGGGAAATACTGAAATTGGCTTATCTTGCATAGAGCGAAACATTGAAGACATGAAAACTTTTTAGATAATAAGCTGGAAAGTGAAAAAATCGCTGATTTTTTACGAGATGTGCTTTGAGAGAGGTTTAGCTTGTTGTACTTCCAGTGAAAGGATAAAAAGTATTTTGGTGTCTTTTCGTAGTATTTTAAAACCTCCCAGACCTTCGCTGAGGACATCAGAAAAACTGAAAAAAGCTTTGAAAGAGTCTTTTGCTGAGATTTTCTCTTGTTTGAATACTCGAAAATATCACGAATTAACTTTTGAAGATACTTTTGCATTATTCCTCGCACACTGAAACATAAAAACTTCTTAAAATTCTGAGGCCTGGAAAAAGATTGTGATCGAGAGTGAGTCTTTACTTGAGTAAAAGTTGAAAAAAGACGACGATAAGTGAAAGAACTTAAAACTCGCTTTAAGATGTTCAATGCGAACTCTGATAAATGGTCTGTTTTCGCTGATTCAAGCTTTTTTATTGAACGGCTTCTTAGAATCTTTTCAAGTTTTTCACTTTTTTCAAGAAGTTCGGATTGCTTGTTGTGGAAATTTATTAAAATTGAAAAGTTTCTTTGAAGAAGAGATTTTTGAAGCTTTAGAAACACTTTTTGCTTTTTTTCTAGAGTTTTTACAAGGATTGAGTGAATTTGGATGCTTAAAAATACGATTTTTACACTGGCTTTGTAAAAGTTTTCTAGGAATGTGAAAAGTTTTAGCTTGTTGTTGAAGGAGTTCGTTGTTTTTCTACGAAATATGTTTAAAGCGATTTTTTTACTGACTTTGTCTGGCTTTTCGATTGAGTAGTGCTTGTTTTTAGGAATGTCTGTTAAATCTGAACTGTTTGTTAGGAAACTGCTATCTTCCATAGATGTTAGAATAGAATATAAGACTTGCAGATGTTTTTGATTCTTGAAGCTTAGTGACTGCCATTTGCAACTAATCAAAGATTTAATCACATGCGAAAAATACTGAAAAAACATAAGAATTCATGATTTTAGAGGAGGTTTGGAAGGACACTTTTTAAGGAGGTAGAAAATTTAATTGGATTTCTGGTGGTCTCTCAAAATTAACTATTTTTATTAAAATAATGAAGCCTAGCAAGATTTTAAGCATCTTTAATATCCATTGATTAAAACTTAGGTATTTTGACTAAAATCTGACATAAACTAAACGAAAACAAAACTTATCTTAGTATAATTCCTGAAGCAATTTCACAAAATGTGTTTCTTCATCCTTATTGACCCTCTCAAAAACTTTCTGAAGATTTTGATTTTTAATCAAAGCAAGTTTCGGACTGGCATTCCTAAATCCCCTATTCTCCACCCTGTCCCCCCTTCCAGAGCTAGATCGAACCCTAACAATCTGTTGAGTATTTTTTTCAAAATGATTATTGATCCTAGAAATTTTCGGTAACATATTTATAACCATTTACCTTTCATTCTAATTTTAAGAAATCCATTCTAAACTCTCTCTTCATGCAAAAAAACAATGACCTTTCTTCCAAACCTAAGATAATAATGCAAAGTATCGAAGAGATGATAAGTTCAGAGTTCGAATCTCTATTTCTTCTCGATTCCAACAAATTTTGCTGTGATTGTCGCACATCAGACCCACAATGGGGCTGCGTGACTCACGGCATCTTCCTCTGCCTGCAGTGTGCCGGGGCGCATCGAAACATGGGAAGTCAGATAAGCCTTGTGCGAAGCATCAAGATGGACACGTGGGACGATTACCAGCTTCGAGCAATGAAATTAGGAGGCAACCAGAAGTTTCTTTCTTTCCTCGAAGACTACCACTTGGACTCCTTTGATATTTCTGAGAAGTATAAAACTACTGCTGCTGAGTTCTACAGAAAAAGACTCAGGGCACTTGCAAGTGACTCACCTTTTGATGAAGACCCTCCGAGACCTGAAGAAGCTGCAGTTGTTTTCACTCCTGGATGTCCCAACCCTCCAAGTCTTGAAAAGAAAAATAAGGTAAAAGAAGCTTTTGTGAAACTTGGACAGGAAATCAAAAAAGGTGCTCAAGATTTCAATAATAAACCCAAAGTCGTCCAGATGAGGGAAAAAACTAAAGAATTCTTTGGAAAAGTTAATGAAAAATGCTTGGAAGTCGTTCAGAAGACCAAGGAAAGTAAAGCTTTTAAAAAGATGAAGGAAGGCTCTCAAAGTGCCTTTGAAAAAATGAAAAATTCAGGAAAAAACGCTTTGGCTAAAATGAAGATCAAGAAAAAACCGGATGGGAATGAAGTTGAATAGATTATTTTCGGGCCATTAAATGCAATAAATATGTTGTTTCGGATCGCAGGCGACATGGTCCACGTGGCATCGAGACTCTTCCTGGCATTTCGCATCAGATCAAGCAAAAACTGTGTGGGGATCTCGTGTAAGACGCAAGAACTTTACATGATCGTCTTCTTGACTCGATATCTCGACTTGTTCGCTTACTTCGTGTCTTTTTACAATACTTTTATGAAACTTGCGTACTTGTTGTTCACTGGGTACTTGATTTATTTGATGAGGTTTTCTAAACTTTATCGGCAGACTTATGATGTCAAAGGTGATAGCTTTCCTTATTGGAAGTACCTTCTTGGACCTTGCTTTGTTTTAGCTTTGATTTTTAATGGGGAGTTTACCTTGTTGGAAGTTAATTGGAGCTTTTCTCAGTTCCTTGAAGCTGTGGCTTTTGTACCGCAACTTGACATGATGCGCAAGATGAAAGAAGTGGAAAATTTGACCTCGCATTATGTTTTTTGTCTTGGAGCTTACCGACTCTTGTATATCTTTGAATGGACTTCGAAGTACTTAAATGACGAGCCTATTAGTATGATTTCTGTTAGTGCCGGAATTGTGCAAATCATTTTGTATGCAGACTTTTTCTACTATTATATCCTTGCAAAACTCAGTAACAAATCAAATGTTGCACTTCCGATCTAATAGTTAGCTGGTAGGATAAGTAAGATTTCGAGAATTTTATTGGGCTTAAGTCAAATTTAAATTTTTGTAAGATGGGAGGAATTCTAACACTGAATACTTATTTAAAAGAACTCATCAGGCTTTGTAAAGCGACTGGTTTCGATTAGAAAAGACTTTCGCTGGGAATCGAAATCTCATTCTTTCTTATTTTCATGGTACATAAATGGAAGTAGGAGATTTGGAATAGGTGCCAAGTTATTAGTCTTATCTTATTTTGATAACTCAAATACTTCTAAAATTATGACTTTGATTAATATCAGAGATTCAAAGAATTGCTACTTCTCCTTGAAATTTATTCCCTCCCTTTCTGCCCTCACCCATATTTCCATCCAATCAAGCCACCATAAAAAAAACTCTTCAAATTTTTCCAAACACTTCTAATCTTATCAAAATTCAACTTTACCAGATCTAATGAAAAGTAATGGCTATAAATGGTAAAGCTTTTCTTAGCGCTTATCAGCTTAGCTCTGGCATGTGATCATGTATGTCTACGACAATGCAATACAGCTATTTCAGCTATTTGTATGAGAGCATGCAAATGTTCTAACCAAGAAATTCAAAATTTGATGGAAAAACAAAATAATTGGATCATCAGACTTACTGGAGAGGCGACTGAACCTGCTGCTGGAAGTGAGACTCCGGCAGAAGCAACTCCTGCTGACTCTTCAAGCACAACTCCCACTAATGAGAATCCCACTACTGCAGAAAATCCGGCAACCACTGAACCAGTGCCTGCCACTAATCAAAATACCACTGATTCTAGTACTGATGCAGGAAACACTGGATCTGGAAGTACTGATGCAGGAAACACTGGATCTGGAAGCACTGATACTGGAAACACTGATACTGGAAACACTGGATCTGGAAGCACTGATACTGGAAACACTGGATCTGGAAGCACTGATACTGGAAACACTGGATCTGGAAGCACTGATACTGGAAATGCAGGATCTGGAAGCACTGATACTGGAAACACTGGATCTGGAAGCACTGATACTGGAAACACTGGATCAGGAAGCACTGATACTGGAAATACAGGATCTGGAAGCACTGATACTGGAAATACAGGATCTGGAAGCACTGATACTGGAAACACTGGATCTGGAAGCACTGGATCTGGAAGCACTGGATCTGGAAGCACTGATACTGGAAACACTGGATCTGGAAGCACTGGATCTGGAAGCACTGGAAACACTGGATCAGGACATTCAGATAATGATGACACTGATGACGAGCCTGAAACTGATAGAAAAGTACTCCTTCAGGAGACTGGAAGCAATACTGCTACCGAACCAGCACCAGCAACGGAATCATCTACTGCAAACAGTGGATCAAGTGCCCCAGCTGATTCTACCTCAACAACCCCAGCTGATTCAAGCAATACGGGGTCAACAACTCCAGCTGATTCTTCCAATACTGGATCAACAACTTCAGATGAGCAAACCAATTGCGTTATAGAACCAACTGATTCTACCAATGGTGGATCGACAACTCCAACTGACTCTACCAATGGTGGATCAACAACTCCAACTGATTCTACTAACGGTGGGTCAACTCCAGCTGATAATTCAAACACAGGATCGGGTTCAACTGGCTCAGGTTCAACTGGCTCAGGTTCAACTGGCTCAGGTTCAACTGGCTCAGGTTCAACTGGCTCAGGTTCAACTGGCTCAGGTTCAACTGGCTCGGGTGCAGCTGACACAGACGATGATACAGATGATGTCACTGTAGTTGCTCTTAAAAAATCAGGCCATGATAGTGATGATGAGAATGAAGAAGCTCAAAATTCAGGCTGCCACCATTCAGGACATTCAAGTGATTCTGAAGAAAACGAAGGAGGTGATAGTGATGATGAAGGCCATTCTGGTAATGAACATGAGCACGAGCATGGACACGAAGGTGAACATCATAATGAGGGTAATTCTGGATGCAATTGTGGCAATACTGAAGGCAATTCTGAGAATAATGAAGGTAACTCTGAAAATAATGAAGGTGATTCTGAGAATGAAGGTAATTGTGAGAATAATGAAGGTGGTAATACAGATTCTAACTCAGAATCAAATAATACTTCAACTGAGACCCCAACTGACAATACTGGATCAAGCAATACTTCAACTGAGACCCCAACTGATAACAACGGATCAACCACTGATACTCCAACTGACAATAACGGATCAACAACTGAGACCCCAACCGACAACAGCGGATCAACAACTGATACCCCAACCGACAACAACGGATCAACCACTGAGACCCCAACCGACAACAACGGATCAACCACTGAGACCCCAACCGACAACAGCGGATCAACAACTGATACCCCAACCGACAACAGTGGATCAACCACTGAGACCCCAACCGACAACAGCGGATCAACCACTGAAACCCCAACTGATAACAACGGAACAACCACTGAGACCCCAACCGACAACAGTGGATCAACCACTGAGACCCCAACTGATAATAGTGGATCAACAACTGAGACCCCAACTGACAACAGTGGATCAACAACTGAGACCCCAACTGACAACAGCGGATCAACCACTGAGACCCCAACCGACAACAGTGGATCAACCACTGAGACCCCAACCGACAACAGTGGATCAACCACTGAGACCCCAGCTGACAACAGCGGATCAACAACTGAGACCCCAGCTGATAACAGCGGATCAACCACTGAGACCCCAGCCGATGCCAGTTCAACAAACTCAACAGAAGCTCCAGTAGCCGAAGCAGCAGCAGCTTTATTCATTGAAGAAGAAAGTTCCTGGGTGAGTTCGATGATCTACATTGCTCTTTCCCTGTCATTACTATGGATCTTCTATTCAATCTACGAAAGAAGAGCATCCAAGTTGCAAACCTCAGAGATGGGTGAGACTCCCTATACAATTTTAGTTTAATGATTAGGTAACCCTTATATTCATGGCTTTTCAACAATATGCTTTGAAAGGTTACAACAAATCAAGTGAATGGCAACTTGACATAAACTTGGCACACTCCTCTCTTTTGATTGAACAAGTCTTGAAGGCTTCTGAGCAGTTCGAGGAGCCTTTGGTTTTGGTTGATTATGGCTGCTCTGAAGGAAAAAACTCGATTATTTTGTTTAAAAAAGTTGTTGAGGAATTGAGAAAAGTCAGTCCTAAGGAAGTTATTGTCTTTCATACTGACTTACCTGGTAATGACTGGAATGAATTCAATCGTTTAATGAATGATAAGGATTTTGGGTATCTTTTTGATGGGAATTTTCATGCTTTTACTATTGGAAGGTCGTTTTTTCAACAAATTTTACCGTCGAATTCTGTTCACGTTGGGTATTCGGCTTATGCTTTTCATTACTTGTCGAATAAACCTGTTAGGGAACCTGGGGATTTTTCTTTTCCTCATAAAAACTTTTTGATACAAGCGAAGAATGATATGAGAGAAATCTTGAAATTGAGACATTTAGAATTGGTTAAAGGGGGTACTTTAACTGTGATAGTAGCTGGAGCAGGTGATAGTGTCAATATGAACATGGGAAAATTGTTTATTCTTCCTTTCATGTCTCTAGTAGAACAAGGAATAATCTCTCAAAGTGATTTAATGAAGTTAGAATGGAACCTGCATGCAATGAAAAAGCAAGACATGGAAGAAATCCTCTCAGAGTTCTCATCCAATTTCAAATTACTCTCCATATCAGAATCCAAAAACATCTGCCCGCACTACCTCTCCTACCTTTCAACCCAAGACCTAGAATCCTACATCGATTCCCTTTCCAAATACTTCCTGACCCTAATGGAACTCCAATTATTAAGTATCCTGCCCGAATCAACCAACGCCGAGTCAGCCTTATCAACTCTTGAGTCCTCATTAAAGTTCCATATAAGATCAGACCCAAACGCAGAGATGTTCATTACAAGTCTTTCATTCGTGCTTCTTAGACTAGATTAAATAAAATGGCTTTAAAGCGGCAGGGACTCTCGAGAGACGAAAGCAACAGGATTCAAGGAATGATCAAATATCTTGAAGAGCAAAATGAAAGTCTCGACTTTCTTCAGCCTCTTGATTTTAAAGCACTTGGCCTTGACGACTATCCTTTGATCATCAAGAAGCCCATGGACTTGTCGACTGTGAAAAAAAACTTGAAAAATTCGAGATATGCTTCGGGTGAAGAGGTCTTTGAGGACTTGATGCTTATTTGGGATAATTGCAGGACTTATAATATGTGTGATTCGCCTGTTTATCATCATGCTGATAGTATGGAAAGACATATGATCAAGTATTGTAATATGCATGCTATTCCTATTGAAGTACCTGCTAAAAGAACTAGAAGTGAAAATAATCAGAGTGAGTATCAGCTTAGACTGGATTTTAGAGATGCTCTTAAAAAGTTAAGTCCTAGAAAAATCGCGCAGATTGTGGAGGTCTTGCAGAAGAATTGTCCTAATGTTTTTCATCATTTAAATGAAGGACGGATGCAACTTAAGGTGAACTTGATCGATAGTGAAACATTCGCCGAGGTGAACCAGTAAAAAATATTTAGGATGCTGATGAATGCTCTAAACAATCACGAAGAACCTTATAAAAAACATAAACATGAAAATAGCACTTAAGAGTTTTCTAGATTAATCATCCTAAAAAAATACAAAATTTTAATTAAACATTCAACGACGATGACAATTTTTCCAATAAACTCTGAATATCTTTGTTATTCGAATCAAAAGGCGAGACAATATTCACGATTTCATCCAGTTCTGCCTGTGTAATAAGCGAGCCACTTTCCACGATTTTCTTCCAAAAGCCAAGAATAAGTAATTCCGTTTCAATCGGTTTATGTCTCCTTCTCTTATACTCATCAAGTATCTCAAGGTAAACCAGTCCCTGTTGATAAATCTTGAACTGGTCTTCCCTTTTGCTCTTCTCAATAACTTCTCTGAAATGTTTGAACTTTTCAATAGAGTGATGTTTATTTTTGTACTTTTCTCTGTCACTTTGAATTAAAATAATCTTCTGTTTCATCACTTTCGGCCTATCAGCTCTGATTTTCTCTAAAATGTCTAAAATCTTTCGGTTTTCAACAGCTTTGGTACAGTTAAAGCTCCTTAAAGTACTTTCAAGGGCTTCTTCAGCTTCTGAGTTGATAATCGAGGTTCTTTCACAAGGGGTGGCACTTGAGTGTCTTTTCATGATTTTTGGTGAGTCATAAACACAGGGCATGTTGAAGTACTGGTTCATGAGAGCTTTTAAATCATTTTTTTTTCCGAATTTTGAGAAATCTTCTTCTTTTTTATTATTTTTACTTGTTTGTTTCGTCATTTTCACCTTCTCATCATTCACTTTGCCGAAGTTCTTACTTTGCAGGTGTTCTTTAAAGCGACTTATCTGCTCAGTAGCTCTATCAATGCGATAAAAGAGTTCATCTTTGCCTCTTTTATTGAAATCCTCTCCTTTAGACAGTAAAAACTCGTCAAAAGTAGGTAAAGTGATAGGGTCCTCTATTTTTCCATTAGTAAGACAAATATAAGGTTGTGGTTTTTCATCAAAAACTTCAGTCAAAAAGTGTTTAGGACTGCCTTCAGAGGGTAAAGACTCAAATCCAGTCCTCCTAGCCGACATGCATTTAGCAACAGAAGATTTACCAGCGCGGCACAATTTCACCCTTTGATTAACTTCTCTAATCGAAATCGACAAATTTTTTTTCACCTTAGAACTCGTATAATCATTTCTAAAATCAACAGTTTTATTCACTAGTGCCTGTCGAAGTCTAACAGGTTTCTGAAACAACTGAGCCACTTTATCTTTCGTTTTACTAACGGAGTAGAAATTCTTCAATTCTCTGTTAATGTTTATCAGTCTTTTCCTTCCACGTTCACCGATTTTCTTCGGAATGATCATCGAGCTGACTTCTTCAAGTTTTAAAGCTAAAGAGTAAGTATTTTCTAAAGTTGACTTAAGTTTTTCAGTTAGTTCCATTGTATTACCATTGAATGTGGAAGCGACTATTGACTGGAGGTCTCTGTTCTCTTGCTGGGGCCGTTTTTTCTGCTCCTCAGGAATTTGGACATGTGAGCTACCCTGCAAATCTTCCTATTGAAGATAGATTTGTTTTAGGAGAGTTATGCAGTGGTAAAGTTGCTGCTGTCTTTGATGGTCATGGCGGGTGGCAGGTTTCTGAGTTTCTTCATAGAAATGTTGTTCAGAAAATCAAGGAAATTAGGATTAGGACTCAACAGGACTGGCAAATTGTTCTTGCTTCTGCTTTTGATGAACTTGAAAATCAACTCAGGGATAGTGTCAGAGGGTCTTATCGACTTGGATTTGCAAAAGTCGCTTCGGTTGGATCTTGTGCTATTGTTGCACTTGTTTTTGATAAACATTTTGTTGTTGCTAATGCTGGGGATTGTCAGGCTGTAGTTGTTAGTCTTGGTGATAATGGAGTGAAAGGGGAAAATATTTGTGTTGTTCATTCGTCGAATTTAAAGTCTGAACAAGAAAGACTTGCCCGTGAACATCCAGGCGAAGAAGACATAGTCCGTTGCAAGTCTCCCACAGCCTGCTACGTAAAAGGCCGTTTGATGCCAACCCGAGCATTTGGTGACTTCCACTTAAAGTTCGAAGAGTTCAACAACCCTGAAAACTTAGGCCAAGTTCACGGTTTCAACCGTTCTCAAATCCAAAGATTCACAGGTCCTTACGTGTCGCATTCTCCCGACATTCAAACTCGCGAAATTCGTGCAGGTGACAAATTTTTGATTCTGGCCTCAGATGGACTGTGGGACGAGATGACTGAACAAGAAGCTGCTGAAACTATTGCAGAGGCTTCTTCGGCGCAAGAAGCTGCTGAGAAATTGTTGGATAAAGCTTTGAATCATGCAGCTGAAAGCAATAATATGACCAGGAATGCTTTGAATTTGTTGCCTTTGGGGAAACGGAGAAGTTATCATGATGATATTACTGTTGTTGTTGTACCATTGCAGAGTGGTATTAGTTAGATAAAAGTATGGAGGAAGATATCATTAGTTTCAATCCTCCTGCAGAGGCGAAAACTATTGACGTCAACTTCGATTTCTTGGAAGCACGGCCTGAGTTCGATATGAGTGTTAGACCTTTTGTAGCTGGCTTATTTGATCGAGTATGTCCTGTGGTTGATCTCGCCTCAGCCATAGCGAACCAACCGGAAGTCGGGACTTTTTTGATAGCAGATTCCGGAGAAAAGCCAGAAAACTCTATAATCGGATTAGCAACAGTCCTTCCTGTCCTACCCCAAGCACCCTTCAACTATCCTTTCATATATCTCGGAGCAAAAGGAGACATTTCTTTAGTAAATGGAAAACAAACAGGTTTCTTCTTTTGTGAGCGAGTTCTAAACATGCCAGTAGAACTAATCCCTCATCTTTACAATCAACTCTTAATGGACATTCAATGGGCTGAAGCCAACTGTGAAGGAAGGTTTAACTTTGAGTACTTTCTCACTTTATCTAAATGTCTTTCCACCCTTCCTCCAACAGGCAACGCGAGGAAGAAAAAGAAAAATTTGGTTCCTGATAATTTAATCTTCTTTCGTGTGGAAGATGAATTTTTTCTGAAACGAGCTGAAGAAAGCTTTTTATTTGAAAATGAAAAAGGATTGTCTAATGATGATACTTGTTCTCATAAACTTGTTATGATATTAAATAAAAATGCTTTTGTTGAAGCTGTGCAGGAGACTATCAAAAGTTACTCGACTAGTAGTTAAATAATTATTAGAAGATGGAAGTTTTGGTACCTGAATGTCAGAAATTGTCTTTGGAAGGAATCAGGAATATTTTGATGGAAATTAGTGAAAAAGTTAACTTTGTGTATAAAAAACAGAGATTTATTGAAGAGACTGTTAAGGAAGAACTTAACTGTAGACCTACTTTGATGCAGGTTCTTCAAGCATTACATATTGCTCCTGATGACAGGGTTAGCATTGATTTGAATACTCTTAAAAATATTTTGATGAGTTTTGAAAGTAATGTTCGGATTAATTTGAATAAAATTGAAGAAACTGCTAGGAAATATGAAGAGAATATTAAAAAACTTATTGATACTGCGAATAAGTCTCTCAGTTTAAGTCATGTTAAGTATCAGAAATCGCAGCTTAACTCGAAAAAAAACTTACGACTTGTGCTTGATCATCTTTTCCAACAGTTCCAAAAGAATAAAAAGCGAAGAATCCTCACAAACTGGAAAAAAATCTCTCAAAACCAAAAAGAATCCGCGCGAAAACTCTTAACTCTCGAGAAGACCCACGAAGTCCACCTGAAGCAAAAGCACTTCACCACCTGGAGCCGAAAAACCTCATCAACCCTTTTAAAATCTCTGAAACTTTCATCAATAAACCATCAAAAAACATTAAAGTCTCTAAGCGATCAAGTAGAAGTTTTAAACAAAGAGTAAAATCCATTCAGAGTGCTACATCTTCACGAAATCAAAGCAGACCAAGAAAAGCTTCGAGGAATGGAAGAACTTGCATTAAAAGCAGACGTTCGAATAATGTTCCAAGACATAAAAACAATCATCAAACTTCACACCGACAACTTAAAAAACGTAAAAATTCGACAGAGAAATACGAAGAAGAAATAAAAGCTCTTGGCCAAGAAGTTCGCTTTACAAAAGAGTCCATCAGTCAAAAAGCTGACTCTCGAGCTATTAAAGAACATTTTGAACTTTTTGTGAAGTTTAAGTCAGAATTCGTTGATCTTTGCAAAAGTCACTCGAGTCTTGTGGGGAGGATGAATGGATTTGATGGGATTTTGCAGAAGGAAAATACTGAGTTTAAAATCGGGATTCTTGATAGGAAAATTTCTGTGGTTGAACAGAGGCTTACTAAAATCTTGGAGGATAAGGGAGGGAATAATGTGGTTTCAATGGCTGTTTGTAACTTTCCACAAACTAAGAGACCGGCTTCTTCGGCTAACCGGAGCTCGTTTCATAGCAGGAAAAATAGCAGTTCTTTTGTATAAGGGGTTGATAGTAGATTTAAATTTGGAAATTAATTGATTCCAAATAATGCTCTCCTTGAAGTTAATAATTTCAACAGCAATTCTTTTTTCAGCCCAAAGCTTCGAATGTGGAGGAGTAAGAGATGAATTCGAGTTCGGTCCTCCAAACCATCGAAACTTATTATCAAGATCCTCAACAAAATCCCCAATCCGTATATCCTACAACTACCTAAACTTCAACCTCGGTACGCCAGAACGAAACACATACTTCCAATCAACCTTAATGGTGGCAGTAGACAATTTCTTCAAAACCCGTTTAAAAGTAAACAGCGTTCAACAAAACATAATCCTAAGCATCAACTCCTGCCTAGGCTTCGCAATTCCTCCAGATCACAAAACAACAGGAGTCCCAAACGCGGACATAATAGTTTACCTAAAATCAGAAAACACAGGAGGTCAAGGTTACATCGCATATGCAGGTTCATGTTCACTAGACACCAGCTTTAAAAACAACGTAGTAGCAGGTCTAGTAATGGTGAACATTCCAAATTTCATCGGTAGTACATTCGAGAGTCACTTCTCAACAATGACTCACGAAATTTACCATCTTCTTGGTTTTTCAAGTAATCTTTACCAGTACTGGAGGAAGTCAGACGGCTCTGCACACTCATCAGTCACTGAAAAAATTACAATTCGTGGAGCTTCGAAGACTGTGATTAAGACGCCAAATGTTCTAGCAAAGGCGCGTGAGGCTTTTGAATGCGAAACTCTTCCTGGAGTTGAACTTGAAGACCAAGGAGGCTCTGGCACTGCAGGTTCACATTGGGACATGAGGGTCATGTTCAGTGATTTTATGATCGGCAAGGACCATAGCGACCCGATTTTCACAAGTATTTCTCTTGCCCTTCTCCAGGATACTGGGTGGTATGATGTAGACTACTCGAAAGCTGACCTTCCTCTTTACGCGAAAGGATACGGTTGCAGTTTTATTGAGGAAAAGTGCCTGGTTAATGGAAAAAGTAACTTTCCTAATGTTTTTTGTGATACTGTCTCTGACTGGACTTGTGATACCTGGGCTTTTAGTAAAGCTAAATGTGGAATCACGAGTTATGGCTCGGTACCTGCTGCTTTTCAGTACTTTTCAACTGCTACGAAAGGTGGAGACCAATACGCTGACTTCTGTCCGGTGTTTCAAGGGTACTCGAATGGTAACTGCAGAGCTGCAAAGTCTTCAGATACGATTCAACAGTCAGGGACTGACGAGGTGATCGGTGCAAAGAGTCGTTGTTTTATTAGCAGTCTCAGTCGTACTTCGAACCTTTCGAAATATTCAGCTTGTTATGAAGTCACCAGTTGTTCTGAAACAGGGGCTTATGTGAAAATCGGAAGTTATTCAATTTTCTGTCCTTTCACTGGAGGGGTCCAAACTGTCCCTGGGTATAAAGGAAGTATTTTATGTCCTGCTTCGACTGTTCTTTGTCTCAACTTTCCTTGTAAGGATGGATGTGCTGGAACTGGAAAGTGTCAAAATGGAATTTGCTTATGTGATCTTGGGTTTTTTGGAGATAATTGCTTGAATCGATGTGATGTCTCTTGTGAACAGTGCTCTGATAGTCTTTGTGTCAAGTGCAGGTCGCAGAATGCTCTTGTTCAGGGAAATGTTTGTAAGTGTCTTGATGGGTTTGCCCCTGATGGACTTGGAAATTGCTTGGGTAATGATGGACTTTGTGGAAAATTGTGTATTCAGTGTACTGAGGCTAAATGCTCCAAGTGTGTGGAAAATGCGCTGATTAGTAATTTTGGTTGTACTTGTCCTGATGGGTTTTTTGTTAGTGATAATCAAGGGATTACTTCTTGTCAGCCTTGCTCGACGGGCTGCAAGTCCTGCAATGAAACCACCTGCGAACTATGCAAAGATCCAAACAGTCTTCCCTCCGGTCAAACATGTACCTGCAAGCCAGGTTACTCCCCAACAACATCAGGCCTATGCGAAGCCTTAAAGTCCTGTGACCCTCTCTGCACCTCCTGTCCAAACGGACTCTGCCTTCAATGCACATCAGGCGCGGAATTAAAAATCAACATCTGTTCATGCAAGAGCGGTTTCAGAAAATCCGAATCCACCTGCATCGCGTGCAGTTCAGCCTGCAGTGTTTGCGACAGTTCAAAATGCCTAAAATGCTCATCAGGAGCGAATTTCTCTGGATTAAACTGTGTCTGCAACACAGGATACGTGATAAGCTCTTCAAATCCAAGTATTTGTGACCCTTGTCCGAATGACTGCCAATCCTGCTCAACGTCTACCAACTGCGATGTCTGCATCAAAGGGTTTTATTTAATGTCTGGACTTTGTCGAAGTTGCTCAGCTGGATGCGAAGTTTGTGATTCTTCTCAATGCACCAAATGTAAAAATGGATTTTATCTCAAATTGAAACTTTGTATGCAGGGATGCACTGATAATTGTTTAAAGTGTGAAAGTAATGGAGCTTGCTCTTTGTGTCAGGATAACTTTTTTTTGGAGTCTTCGAGTAAATGTCGGGCTTGTGGGAATCAGTGTAAAAGTTGTAAGTCGGTAGATGTTTGTAGTAAATGTGAAGTTGGGTTTGATTTGAAGACTGATGGGACTTGCATCAAAGCTTGTTCGATAGGATGCAGTTCTTGTGATTTTGTGACTTATAAATGTAATGAATGTTCAACCGGATATTTACTTGCTGATTTTTCTTGTATAGCCTGTGGAAAAAATTGCTTAAATTGTAAGTCTCAAAATGAATGCACTAAATGTGAAACTGGATACAATCTTGGCTACGGGATCTGCAAGTCTCTATGCCCAATGAATTGTGATAAATGTTTGAGTAAAAACTTTTGCACTCAATGCAGCAATGGATATACGGTAACGATCTTTGGAAGTTGTATGGTCAAGTGTTCTGATAATTGCATTAAATGTGATTTCAAAGGAAAGTGCATGTATTGCAGCTCTGGATTTTATGTCAGTAGTGGTCTTTGTAAACCATGCTCCAGCACTTGCTCCTCATGCATTACATCTTCAAAATGTACAGGATGCGTTTCGGGTTATTACCTGACTATTTACTGGACATGCGCCGCATGTCCTAACAACTGCAGCACTTGTATTGGAAGTGTGTGTATAGCATGCATGTCCGGTTTTATGATGAAAAATGGAAAATGCATACAAAAGTAAAATGATTAGTCTCTTAAAATAAATAGGATTCTTAAGCTTTTATTCTCATAATCTAATCCTAATTAAAATCTAAATAATCTTCCATCACTCGAAAGACTTATTCAAATCCAGCAACTCCATCACCCCTCTCTAAATAATATAAGTTATATACCTCTGATAAGACTGAATAAAACTCATCACGAACTTGGGAAGAATCCTTGCAAGAATCTTATCAAAAACCGGGAACCTCAACAAATAACTTTCTAAATGCCTCTCATCCGAGCATATCTCCAAAGCAACACAAACAAAAAGTGCAAGTTTCGAATTCCTACCCCTTAAAATCATGACAAGCAGATAAAAAAAAGGTCTAAAAATCGTACACATCTTAGAAAAATGTTCAGAAACACCAGGCACATTAGGTGCAAGTTCCTTAGTTTCAGGTTTATTTTCCTTTAAACTCGCCGCGATTTTAAGTCCTTCTAAAAGTAAAACAATTTGATAAATGTTTTTTTCTGAAAGTCTTTGTTTGAGGACTACTTCAATAAGTCTTTCAATCTTTCTTATCCTGTCAGAAGGTTTTTGGTTGGCTTCAATGAGCGAAGGAATACTTGAGATGATGATGAGAGCTTCCATTTATTGTTAATCTATGATTTTGTTCCATTTTTGTATAGGCTTAAAGATACTGATTCGGTACAAGAATGGATTTTCTTCAGATATAATAAATATGTTGCTCGCTCATAAACAATCTGCTAATGTCTTCCAGGATCAAAATACCCAACTTTTCAAAAAGTATAAAGAAAATGACGCGAAAAAAAAATATAAAACTGAGTTTTGTAGTAATTGGATTAATGGACTTTGTAAGTTTGGAAGCTACTGTCATTATGCCCATGGGAAGAATGAATTGAGGGATTTCGCTGTTAAGAAGAATATCATTTGTAATAATTTCTCGAAGAATTTTTACTGTCCTTATGGCGAAAAGTGCCAGTTTATCCACGAACAACCTAAAAAGAATCCCAAAAGACGACTATTAATTTTTGTAAACATACTCAGTAAAAGCGGCAGTGATTAAGATATCTAATTAGATCTTCTCTAATATCTCTCCCATAATTAGAATACTCCAGAATAAAAATCCTCGAACTCCCTAATCCCGAATATCCAAAATAACCCTTAATCTACTTATTCAGCAGGACTCATCCACCTAACTCTCTGACCATCAACCCATTCACTTCTGCCAGTCCTCATTTTTCCTTTATTTTTATCATAAAAGGTATAAAGTCCAATTCCATGTCTTTTTCCATTCGCCCATTCTCCCTGATACCTTCTTCTATCAGGCCAGGTCATAGTCCCTTCTCCAGTTTTTTCATCATTTTCATAGATACCTTTGTAAATCTTTCCATTTTTACTCCTGAACTCTCCACATCCATGTTTAAGTCCATCAACCCACATGCCTTCGAACACGTCTCCATTTGGATAAGTGATTTTTCCCTTTCCGTTGAATAGACCATTGAAAAACTCGCCTTCATATAAAGACCCTTTTAAATTCAAACGGCCTTTGCCTTGTTTGACGCCCATGTGGAAGTACCCGATGTAAGTAGTCCCGTCAGGCCATGACTCGGTTCCGTAGCCGTGCAGGACGAAGGACTGGCCTTCGAAGGACGTTGGACCTGAGTTTACTGTCAGGAACTCGCCTTCTGTTAGGATTTTTTCAGGGTTTAAGAACTTGCCTTGGCCTTTTGGATTTCCTTTCCAGAAGTATCCGAAGTAGATGGACTTGTTTGGAAGGAATAAAAATCCACGACCGTGAGGCATGTAGGAAATGTTTAACTCGCCTCGGTAGATGGAGTGGTCTTGTAATCTGAAGTATTCGGTCATGGGGAAATGGACTCCTTTTAGTAAGACTGTCATGTCGACGTCTTGCAAAATTGACCTAGATAGTAACTCTCCAATTGAGTAGTGATGACTGATTTCCTTGGAGATCACCTGGTAAGGTACTCGCTCTACAAATGAGTACTTTTCAGGTGCAACAGTTGTTTCTGAATTTAAAACAGGTTCAGGTTTAATACTAATTTCAATTTCATGTCCATAGCTCTGCTCATCTAGTTCTTCCTGCTCTTCAATAGCTCGATTAACACTCAATCTCACTTCATCAAATTTTGGTTCAGTCTGCCCTTCAAGCAGCAATTTCATAATCATTTCATTACCTTTTTTCTCCAGTTCAGAGTATGTGTAAAAACTGCCTCGAGGTTTTAAAACTACTTCCCTTTCTGAAAGCTCAGCATTCTTAGCACATATACAACCAGGAAGTTCTTCAATGAATTTGAATCCCAGGAACTTGTTGTCGTTAATAGTTTTTGTTTCCTCAGAAAAGTTTAAAAGATCGATATCAGGACCTTTGGCAGTTTTAGTGTTAAGACAATTACAATAAGGAACGTTACCCATTCAAATTATTTATTAATATCAGAAGGAATATTTTCTTTGTTTGAGATGAGAAATAATACAATAAGGAAAGTTACCAATTCAAATTATTTATTAATATCAAAAGAATATTTTCTTAGTTTGAGATGAGGAATAATATAAAATTAAATAAAGAGTATCAACAACAATGATTAAAATTGTGAAAATTTTCGAAAAATTTCAAGAAATGAAGAAATTATTAAATTCTATGAACATAAAAGACTTACTTCCTTCTGTATCTTTTCTCGTTTTCTTCATTTAACTTCTTCAAACTCTTGAACCTGATTTCATCCATAGTCATAGGAAGTCCGATATCATCTTCCTCATCCTTATCCACAACTAAAGGAGCATCAATTTCAAGTTTCTTCAAATTTTCATTCGCATTAGCCTTAATACTCTTCAACTTTTTCTCCTGCACCTTCTCATCAAGTTTTTTTTCAACATCAGACAAGACCAAAAGCAGATTTTTTTCACTGATTTCTTCATAATGAAGTCCAATTTTTTCACATAAAATTTTGATTCCTTCAACTAAAGAAGTTAAAGTTTTCCTAATCCTCGAAGTTTCAGGGTTCAAGTCTTCTTCCTTTAAATTCAATTTTTCCATTCTCAGCTGATAATTTCTAATCAAATCCTTACGTTCCAAGTCAATTTCTGTGTCAGGTACTCGATGTTTTTCTATTTTCGACCTGATTTCCGCGATTTGTAAGTCAAGTTGCTCCATTTCTCCACTGAGTTCCATGACATGATTAAAAATGCTGAGGTTCTGCATTTCTGAGTCGACAAAAACATTGACGATTTCTTCTAAACTTTTAAGTCCATGATTTTTTATAAGTTCCGCAAGTTCATCGTCGTATTCTTTGAGTTTCTGGTTTTGTGACTCGATGAGTTCCTTGCCGTTAGTCGCACGAGTTTCCATTTCTGAGAACTGAAAATCTTCCTTTGACTCCAGGTCGAGAGGGACTTCATTCAGAGGGTCCTTCGCGGCGATATCTTTGACAATCATTGATTCCAGGTTCCTCCAATCAGACTGAAACTCGTCATTCATAAGTTCCGCTTCGAGTTTTAACTCATTTAATTTCTTTTTGCTTTCTTTTCTGTCTTTTATTGCCTGACTGCTGAGTTCTGAGATATTTTTCATTTCCTCAAGTTTTTTATCAAGTTCTTCCTGTAGCTGTTTACACATATTTGAATAAATAATTTTTTCTTTTCTGATTTTGTTGATTTTTTCACGTAAGTTTCTATTGTAAGCAAGAGTTTCGTTTAATTTTTGAAGACTTTTATCAACTTTATTCTCCAGGTTCTTGATTTTTCTGTTGTTTATGTCAGAGTTCGCCTTCAGTTTTGACTGACTGACCAGCGCTTGTTTGCGCAGGTCTTCTAAGTCTTGGTTCAAACGTTCTGTCTCGCTTTTTAATATATCGACTTGGCTCTTCTCGAATTGAATTTTACGAGAGTAAGTGTCTGACTGGTCTTGAAGCTTGTAAATCTCGCTTTGGATTAGAAGTGCACTTGGGTCTACTGCTGAAATGTCTGTTTGGCTTTGAAGAAGTTTCGACTCTGACTTCAGAAACTCGAGTCTTGCTTTTCGTGATGATGTCAGAGAGGTTTCTGAGTTTCGATGTTGAGGCTTGAGAGACATGATTATTAGATTATTGTATTTGGATTATGGTTGTCGGTTTTAACTCGAGTTTTCGAGAGGCTGAAGTGATGGATTCCGATATCAAGCAATCTGCAGGTATATCAGAAACCAATTTAATAATTTCTTGATTTTCATCACTTTTTTCCAAACATTTCTTCAAAACAGTAGAAAAGTTGAAAATTTTAATTTTACAAGAAACAACATTTTCCTGCAACTTCCTAATTTTCGATTCAAGGTCGCTCAATCCAGATTCCCTAATCAATCCAGTTAAAACCAACCCAACATCTCTACACTCATCACCGTTCAAAAAGCATCCATTTTCCCAATTTCCAAAAATTTTCTCCCAAACATCTTTATTCCTATCCTCCATCCTCCCCCCTTCTTCAATTTCATCTTTCAAATAATCCTGACACAAAACCCTAACAATTCCTTTCAAATTTTCAAACAATCCATAATTCCCCTCAAAATTTTTCCCTTTTTTATCCAAAGCATTCCTTACAAACCCAACTAAATTTTCAAGTTCTTCCTTATCAACAACGATTCCATTTCGAGGAGCATCATAATCCTGATAAAAATTTCCCGAATCACTAGAAACCCAGGACAATTTATTGCACTTTTGAGCGAAATTCCCTGAACAGGTATCTTCCATTTAATAAATGACTTCAGAAAGTGAAAACATTACAGTGGCGATTCGACTTCGCCCGATGCTTCAAAATGAACTGAACTCAAGGTACTGGCCACGTTGGGAGACTGTTGGAAACTCGGTAAATGAGTTGAATGGGAAGAGGTCTTTTCAGTTCCATAAAGTCTTCAGCCCTGAGAACTCAACAGAAGAGATTTATGAAGAAATTGGAGAACCGGTGGTCGTTGAGTGCATGCAAGGATTCAATGGGTGTATCTTTTGCTATGGCCAGACAGGCAGTGGGAAGACATTCACCATGTACGGAAACCAATCATCCCCAGGTATAGTTTCCCTTTCAGTCCAATCAATATTCATCTACGTTCAAGAGACGCCGGAGCAAGAGTTCCTAATCCGCTGTTCCTATCTCGAAGTATACAACGAAAGCGTAAACGACCTTCTAAACAAAGACGGTCAGAACCTAACAATTCAAGAAGACAAGCGAAACGGAATGATAATAGCGAATCTAACAGAAGAGATCTGCACAACTCTAGACCAGATCTACTCATTGCTCTACATCGGCGAGACGAACAAACAATTCGCTGCAACTAACTTAAACATGAAAAGCAGCAGGTCCCACTGCATCTTCCGCATAAACATCGAGGCGAGGAACCGAGAGGATAACGGAGACATGAGCTTTGGAACCCTGTACCTCGTCGACTTGGCGGGCAGTGAAAGTGCCAACGTTCACAACAACAAACAATCAATTCGCACAATGGAAATGAAGCACATTAACCGGGTAAGTCCTAAGTAGAGCTTGTTGACCCTCGGAAATATCATCATGCGGCTTAGTGACTCTAACAACTCGACCCCTATTCCTTATCGAGAGTCGAAACTTACTAGAATCCTGAGGAACTCATTGGAAGGACAGTCAAAAGTAGTCATTGTCTGTAATATCACTGCTTCTAGCTTCGTCTTCGAAGAAACTTTATCTACACTTAAATTCGCCATGCGGGCTAAAAATGTAAAGCAAAATGCGAAAAAAAATGAAGTCTTTGATGATAAGTTTTTACTGAAAAAGTATGAAAATGAAATCAGGGCTCTTCAGGCACGACTTAAAGAAATGGAAGGTCTTTTAAATGCGAATAAATCGAAAATCAAAGAAACTCAAGTAAAGAAGCCAAGGGCTGAACTTGACATGGTGACAAATGAAAATGTTTCAATTGACTCAAAACTCGAGGATGTCATTAAGGCTAAGATTTCAATTGAAAATGAACTTTCAAGACTTAAAGCGAAAATTGTGGTATCTGAAAATGTGAGCTTTAATCGGATCAATGTTGGAATTGGAGATGTTTCTTCTCATGAACGACGGAGAAACAGAGTTTCAATGATCAGAGACTCTTGTGAAATCAAATCTAGAGTCCGTTCAGAGATTTTCGACTTGAAACGAGCGGAAAATATCAGAAACTTTGCAAATTCAACTATTTTAATTCCAGAAGCTCCTCAAAAAATCAAGTCACGAGAAGAGCAAATCGTTGAAAAGCTAGAAAAAGCTTTTCAAGAGTCAGGATCTTCTCAAGACCTGTCTTTTTTCTCTGTTATTTTCAACGCTGAAGACATTTTCGAAGCTGGAGATGAAAGAGTGCAGAATAAAATCGAAGAGTACGAAGGATACGTAAAGACTTTAATAAACACAATCAATAGAAAAGACCAGGAAATCGAGAAACTTCGAGAAGAACTGGATCTTTGCAGAGGAAACTTTAACAGACTGCAAAAGCTTTTATCGAAGTGAAATAGTAATAAATGGATTCGGTGAAGTTAAAGGAGTTCATTTCTGGACTCGTTGACAGGAAGATGGACGGCATTGAAAGTCAAGTCAATGAGCAAAAAGAACTGTTTAAAAATGTTGCAGATGTCCTTGACGAGGTTTGTCTTACAGCTGGGGTCAAGATTTCTAAGATTCCTGGAAAAATTAAGTAGATATAAAAGATGATGGAACAAAATGAACTGAACGAATTTTTTAGAATTACGAAAATTCTTTCGGATTTCATAAAAACTAACAACATTGATGGAAAAAATCATGGCCCTCAGTTTATAGCGGTTCTTAAGAGATTAATGAAAATTCATTCAACTAAAAACATGAAAGATCTTCTGAATTTCAATCATTATCTTAATGCACATGAGGAAAACTCAATGAAACTTCAATGTGGAGCCATTCATTGCATTCAGTGCTATCGACAGTTAGTTGAAGATGATTTTTATGAACCAGGTAGAACTCAGTGCACATGTCTACAAATCATCTCTCCTATATACCGGAAAAGAATCCTTGAAAACCACAAAAGGATTGAAGCTCTTAGGACTTTATGCATTTATTGTAATAAGAGAAAGGATAATATGCGATTTGTTTTGAAATCTTTGCATAATTGTCATATTTGCACTGATTGTTTAAAACAAAGATTTAATTATTATGATAAAGAAAATAAGTGCTCGAACTGTAACGAAGTTTTCAATGAAGATTGTGATACTCTTATCAGGGATATTATAGAAACTGAAATGGACCCTGCGGATGTTAAAGCAAATTATACTAAAGAATGTCCTAAATGCAATAAACGACAGGATTCTCGAGAGTTTATCCAGATCTGTGTGGAGAACAAGTGCAAAGTCTGCAAACCTTGTACTGAAACTTTGAAAAAAGAAAACGTTGAAACATGTTTATGCGGTGATAGAATTTCTGTTTTAGCATGAAAATAGTTAGTCCTAAGTTAGAACCTAAGAAATGATTTAAAATTCAAGAGTTAATCAAATATCCCTGTTTAATTAAACTCTATGAAAATCAATCTTTCCAATCTACAAGACAATCAATAAAAATGACTTCTATTCCGCTATCATTCTTTTGCCTGCTCCTTCTACATCAAGTTGTTTCAAAAGACATGCTAGCCCAAGAAGTCGAGAAAACCGAGTCTTTAATATCCCTTCTTTCCTTGAAAATCGAAGCCTTAAACTCCTTAAAGTCATCTCTTCAGTCCTCGAACATAAAAATTCCAGTACTTTCCAAATAGGAAGGAAAATCCTGGCTCAGCTGGTTAGAAGACCCTTCAAGTCTTCCAAACCGTTTCTCACTTCTCTCTTCCTCAAGTCACGAAAAGTTCATTTCCGACTCAGACTTCCTTCTTTTCCGTCATTCCTCAACGCCAGGTTACATTTCCTGTCAAAACGACGGGCTAATCTCAGTTTTTAATGAAAAAGGTGAAAAAATCAAAGACTTTCAAAGTGAGTTCGAACTTCTTCATTGTTCTGCAAGTCAAGGTGATGAAATTTTGATTGGAAGTACTGACAAGACCACTTTGAAGGTATTTCGAATGACTTTTAATCAAACTGAAGGCTTTCCGGTGCGACTTGTGCTGGATCAGAAGGTGTTAGATGAGGATTCAGGAGCTGAAATTACGGCTTTTTTGCAATACACAAGACTTGGAAAGAAGTTCTGGGTCATTGGTGATAGTCTTGGATATATCACTGTTGTCGCCTCAGATGGAGAAGTTTTTGGAAAGACGAATGGAAAAGTAGGAAGTGTTGAACAGATTGTCAAACAGGGACAACAGATTATGTTTGCTGGAAAAAGAAAAGTTGCGGTTTTTAATGTTGGAACTATGGATGTTACTGGAATTTGTGGGGATACTTTTGCGGATATTTTTAGGTTTGCTATTGATAACCCTTCTGGTATTTTACATGTTTCACTTGTGAATGGAGATGTTTTGACTTTTGATTCAAGGTTTTCTGTTAGTAATGGACCTGCTTTTTGTAAGGCTGTTCATCGGAACTCGGCAAGATTCCCAGGAAACCTAGCAACAATAAAAGGAGGTCTTTTACTTTGGTCCGGTTCAGGTTTAATATTTTTCAACACTTCCTACCTAGAAATCGATTCAGTATCCAAGCCAGACTACTACACATTGCCAATGCGTTACTCCAGGTCAATAAAAAGTACTCAAACAGGAGAAGGAAACCTTTTAATGCTAAGCGGAATAAACGAGATTCGATTATACCAAATAAAAGAGCCTTCATTCATTCCAGTCTCATCATCCACTTCAAGCCTGGACTTTGGTTATATCCGAGTGATTGCAATTGTCATCATCGTGATCGGTTTCGTTCTATGGAAATCAAAAAACCGAAAAAGCCGAAAAGACTTAGAAGTTGAAAAACTCGAAAAAAGCCTAGAAGAGCTTCAAAGGTCCATGGAAAGTACAACGAAGATGAGTGAAGAACTAACATCTCGCTTTAAAAACGTAGAAGATTCCACTAAAAGTCTCTCAGGTCTGCGAGGAAAGCTTCAAGACGACTCTGATTAATCATTAAGAATAGGTTGTAGAATTAATGGACGCTTTGCAAAACTCAATAGTCACAGCTCTTAACCCAGCATCTTACACAAATAAACAAAAGCAAGACCTTCACCAAGAACTGACTCAAGTTCTCCATCGTTACCCGTCTTTAACCATTCGTTGCTATTCACACAAATCAAACACTTCAACAGTGAACCTTGCCCAACTAGAAGGAATCCTTTCACTTTTTTACAAGAAGGTGAAATACAACATTCCTATTCTGTTGATATATCCTCAGAACTACCCGCAAGACCCTCCAAGTCTTTACGTGACGCCTAGTTCGACCATGGTTCTTAATTTAAACAACAAGAAAGTTGACCAGTCAGGAAAAATTACTTTAAAAGTTCTGACAAAATGGAAAAAAAAACCTGCAACTTGTCTTATACTTGATGAGGCGAAGGAACTGTTTGAAAATGATATTCCTTTGTTTAGTACTACTGGAGTGGTGCAGATTCAAAGCTATCCTCAGACGGTGACGAGTTCTTCGGGAGTTGTGAATTCGGCTTTCGCTGCTGCTAGTGGATTTTTTAAGTCTGTTGAGCAGGCGTTTACTGGGAATCCGAGACAAGCGGGGAACCAAGTCGCTCCTTCGAATAATCAAGTATCGGGTTATCCCCAGACTGTCCCTAGTAGTGCTTCAGGCGTTTTGGTGACTTCTGGAGTTTCAGGGACTTCGAGTACTTCAGGTTCTTCAGGTTCTTCAGGTTCTTCAAGTACTTCAGGTTCTTCAGGCTCTTCAAACTCTTCAAGCTCTTCAGGTCCTTCAAGTCAAAGCTCTGGCCTTTCTTCATTATTCGGAGCATCAGTAGGAGCAGGTCTCTCCAGCAAGGCTTCCACAGGGCATTCAAAGCCACTTCCAGAGATATCTTCAATCAAGTTTGCATACGTGGCACGAGTGAAGTCCTTAAAAGAAGAAATCAGCGTGTTATTAAAAGAACGAGAAACTTTAAAATCAAACAGCATTTTAATCAATAAAGACCTGGAAGAGTACTCAGGCCGAGTAGAAAAAACTCAAGCGCTTAGAACTCTTTTACAGTCCAGTTTGAGCAACACTGAAGACTGGCTGCTCCAAGCGAAAAGTCAAAAATCTTCAGAAGTCCTCGAAGAAGACCTGGTCGAGTTCCGCAATGACTACGCAAAAGAGTACCTCAAGACCCTCGCCTCTGAAAAAGCATTGGAAGCCACTGTGCAGGTCCTCATCGACTCAATGCATAAAAATCAGACGTCTTTCAAAGAAGGAGTTCCTCAGATCAAGTCCTTGTTCATCGAGATTTTTCTCAGTTCTCGTCTGAAGGAAAAATTTTTAGCTTTATCTTCTTAAATCGATAATAAACTATGAGGAAAAATGATCAAGAAGTCGTCCTGAATCTTGCAGAAGAAAGTGCAAAACTTGATGAATTTGACTCTTTGTTGCTTGAAAATGCTTCTAGATTTGAATCCAGCGAAATCGCTGGGTGGAATGCGGAAGTCTCTCCTTTCATCATCAGGTCAATTCATAAACTTACACCGTCATCTAGGGGATCGATTAAGAGGAAGTCCAATTCGGAACCTCCACTTTTTACAAGTCGAGCGTCAATCAAGACTTCATGTTTACCTGATAAGAAAGAGTTGTCGCGTGAAAGGAAGTTGCCTGTCATAACGCCGAAGGTTTTAGTACCGAAGTTCCATTTTGTACATGCGCCTTTTAATATAAACCTGTCGTCTCGTAAGGCGCTTATGGAAAGTCAGACGAGTTTTTCAAGTAAGGGTTCTGAAGTCGCTTCTCCAGTCAAAGTAACTCGAAGCACATTTTTCCCTACCGATTCAAAAAAGAACGAAAACGAAGTCAGAGCTAAAATGAGGACTGTTGTAAAAGTAAACAGTGCGCTTGATTAATTAATAAATGGAAAGAGGTAAAAGTTTCTTATCACCCCGAGAGGAAGGCCGATATTTTGCACTAGTTGAGCAGTTTAATCACTTCATTTCGCAGGTAAAACAAGATGAGATCTACGGCGCTATGAAGGATAGCGAGTATTCTAAAGAATATGCCGTTCAAAGGGTCAAGGAAATGTTTGAAGACGCGATGAATAACGAGAAGGAAATCTTTATTTCTCAGCTTGAGGCTGAAATTGCTGAGGAAAAAGAACTTAGCAAAACAATTAATGATAAAAATATTGATCTTGACCAAGAAGTGGCGGCACTCACTGAGCAGATTAATGAAAGTCTTATAAAATGTGAAAATTTAACTAAAGAACTTAAATTTTCTGAGGAAAAAAGAATTGAACTTGAAAATACTGTGAAAAATTTAGAGGATAAACAAAAAGAATTTACTTTAAAAGGAAAGGAAGTTAACTTGAATCTGGCTAGAAAGGCTCAGGAAGAATTGGAATTTTCCAGAAGTCAGACTTTGAAGTTTAAAAAGGAATTAGAAAGTTTGCAAAGAGATAACTCTGTCAGTTTGATTAAGGAAAGAGAGTACAAAAAGGACTATGATGAATTTGTTTTGCATATCAAAAAACTTAGTGCTGATAAAGAATGCTTGCAAAATGAAATCGAGCAGCTTAGTCATGCGAATTATTTGATGAAAGGATCGATAGCGGAACTAACAAAAGAAAACGAGGACTTGCTCTCTCGTATTAAAAAACTCGAAGAAAACCTTTGCTCAGAAGTCCGAACCAACGACTTAGAAACCGAGTCAATTTTATCAAAATTCAAAGAAAAATCACGAAAATTCAAAAGCAAAATAATCGAGCAACGTCAAAAGCTAGAAGAAGGTCTTCGTTTCACCGAGTCACTGAAACAATCCTTCACCAATCAAATCTCCGAGCTTGAGCACCGTCTTCAAGACAAGAACTTAAAAATCTCCGACCTTGAGCACCTTCTCCAAAAGCAAGAAATTTCAAACAACAAGAACCAAACAGACAAAAAACTCCTGGAACAAGCATTTTCATCAAAATGTTCAGAAATGCAAAGAGAAGTTGAAACCCAAGTGAAAAGATGCCAAGAATACGAGAAAGAAGTGAAAAATCTCACTGAAACCAAGTTAAAAGCTTTAGAATCCAATAATAATGACTTGAAAAACGCGAAAGAAGAGCTGAGGATTCAATTAACTTCTGCTCTTTCTTCGTTGGAAAATTTGAGAAATGCTTATTCGGAACAATTGGCTGTTTCTGAGGAAATTGGAATGGAAAATCAGCGTTTGAAGCAGGAAGTGTTTGATTTGGAAGAAGCTTTTAAGGTCAAGTCGAGAGATGCTGAAGGACTTGAAGACGCTTTTAGAGGTGAACAGGAAAAAGTCGCAGATCTTTTTAGGTTAAAGTGTGAATTGCAAGAACAACTTAAAAGAACTGAGGAAAATGAATGGAAAGCTCTACAAGAAATAGAAAAAACCAGGAAAATCACGAAAAAACTAGAAGATAACCTGGAAAACACCATGAGAGAATCAAGAAATAGCCAAAGAGACCACTTTAAAGCCTCAGAACTCCTTGAAAAGACTCAAATCCTCGAGAAATTTTCTCAGAACCTTCAAAACCGTCTTCAAAGCAAAAATTTTAAATTAAAATCTCTATCATCCGAGATAAAAATGCTGAAAAACAACCAAAAAGACTTAAAAACCAACTTTTTAAGCAGTGTGATGATTTTCGAGTCTTTCATCCGCAGTCTTCTAGAAAGGCTTTCAAATAAACTGATAGAAAAATCTTCTGAAACACGAAAAATCCGATCACAGTTCGACACAGTTAAAAAAGAAAATTCGAGTCTTTTGAAAAGTGTTTCCGCCTGCAGCAAAGAAATGGATGTTCTCAGTCAGGAACTTGCAGAAAAACAAAAATTCTTCAGAGACAACTTCAAACAGGTCAAAAACCAGTTAAAACAAAAGTACGAAGTCAAAATTCAAACTTTGGAAAATAATTTGATTGAACTTAATAGGGAAAAAAATAAAATCATTCAAGATACTCAGGCAAAAGTCAGAATTTTACAGGAAGAAATTTTAAATTTTCAGGGTAGGGATAGGGAAAATGCTGAAATGTTTAAAAAAAGCAATAGGTTCAAAGAGGATGTTTTAGTTTTGGATAAAAGGATTTTAGAACTGGAAGGGTTTCTGGAGGAGGAAAGAAGACAAAAGGATCAGCTGGCTTCTTTGAAGAATAAGGAAATTGAGGAGTTGAAGAGCAGATTGAAATATTTTACAAGATAATTATTTAATTAATGAGATTTTGGGATTCAATAAAAATTTCTTTGTAAAAATTTTTTCTTCTTTCTCAAGTAAATTGATATATAATCACTCAAAAAATCTTGATTATAAATGAATGTCCCCGAATATCCCTACTTCGTCTATCTGCCATCCTCCCCACCTACTCCCCCACCAGGGTCCCCAGTCGAGTCTCCTCTGAGTTCTCCAAGAGACCTAGACCCAGTTCTTGACACTCCAGAAGAAATCGAAAAGTGGATAATTTCCAGGAAAAAGCGATTTCCAAGCAGACTTAAAATCATCCAAGAAAAATCTCAAGAAGAGCAAAACATCGACCGTGGAGATTTAAGCAAGTTAGAAATCAGAATGCGCAAAAGAATGGCACTCATGAGAAAGTTTTACAAGAAAACCGAGGACAAGCCAGGGAAAAACCCTTTTTCGAAGTACATGCATCTTAGGAAAAAACTAACAAATAACACGATATTGAAAGAACAAAGAGTTCTTTTACAGTGCATAAAATTTGTTGTTGATAATAACTTTTTAGAAGAAAATAATTAAGACTTTTCTATTAGAAGATGTTAAAAATTTAAAAGGTTACAATAAAAATGACAGAATACCAAGTAAAGCATTTCGCAATTCGACTCTTATCACAAATTTTCGCAAAACATTTACAAAAATGCTTCGCTACTTGGTCCACAACAGTCACTCTAATAAAACACTCCTACAAGCGAAAAACCCTTCTTCTTAAAATTTCCCCAGAAAATCCCATAGAAAAATCAGAAAAACTTCCACGTTCTCCAACCTCAACAACAACCCGTTTATATGAATTATCAAAAACCCAGAAAAAAAAACGTGAAAATCTGATATCTTTAAATCTTCCAAAATACTCTTTTTCCCCAAAAGTCAACTCATCAAGTGACAAACGTCGAAGTCTTCAACAAATGAAACCAGTGAACCCAGAGCCTTTAGCCGTAGTTTCTGCATGTTCAGTATCATCTTCTCTTCAATCAACATTTAACCGTTCATTGACTCCGAATTTTTAGGAATAATAATAAAAGAGAATTCTTTATATTAATCAATAGTTATGGGTGTTTGTCCTTGTGCCTGCAAAAAGTCTGACACAGCTGGAGAGATCTTAACAGAAGCGAAAGACGTCAAAAATGACGGTCAGGCCAAAAGCATTTTAGAAGTCATCAAAGAAGAAGACTCAGCGCTGGCCAACCAGTCAGCAAGCAACATGCCTTTGATAGAAGAAAAGCAAGACTCCTTCAACAGTGATCATGAGTTCCTAGTCCGTGCTCAGGCGGCCTTTAAAGGTTATCTTGAGCGAAAAACATTCTGGGCCTCTGTAAAAACAGAAGAAGAACCTTCAGAGCTAGAAGAAGAGCCTCTTCCAGATGAACCTCCTGAGACTGAAACTCAAGCACCTTTGATAGAGTTTCATGTGGACCTCTCACAAGTCCCTGATCACTTTTTAAGTCCGAAAGTTCGAGAAAAACTTGAAGATCTGGGAAAATTTGACTTTGGAGAACCTGCTGGAAAAGAGTTTCGAGTTCTTTTTACATTAGTTGATGGAAGTGTTTATCAGGGAGAGGTCAATGATCAGCTTATTCCTTGTGGAAAAGGAACGATTTTCTATGAAGATCAGTCAGTTTATGAAGGAGGTTGGAACAATGGAAAGTTTCAAGGGTATGGAAGACTTGTCACTAATGAAGGAGACGTTTTTATGGGAATGTTCGAAGAAGGCCAGTTGTCAGGAAGGGGAAAAAAAGTCTTTCATAATGGAAATACTTATGAAGGTGAACTTTTGAATAGCTTTCCTCATGGATATGGAGAAGAGTTCATGTCGGATGGAAGCTTTTATAAAGGGTTTTATCGAAATGGCCTTAAACATGGAAAAGGAATTTATAACTGGCCTGAAGGCTCCAGCTATGAAGGCATGTTTAATGAGGATCGAATTGAAGGCTTTGGAAAGTATGTCTGGCCTGATAAGGTCTATGAAGGCGACTGGAAGGATAATATTCAACATGGAAATGGAGTATTCACATGGAATGACGGGAAAAAATACACTGGAGGGTATTTTTTAGGAAAAAAACAAGGATTTGGAGTTTTTGAATGGCCTGATGGAAAAAAGTTCGAAGGTAACTGGATGGATGGAAAACAAGATGGCGAAGGAGTATTTTCAAAAAATGGAATCGTCAAGCAGAAGGGGATTTGGGTTGATGGGAAATTCACTGGAAATAGTAAAAATGAATAATAATTATAAGTTATAAGATTATAGATCGTAAAGAAAATATTTTCAGGCATTAAAGATTTGATGAAGATTTAAAGTGTTTTAAGATATTTTGTTGGAAGTTTAGAATAACTTATATTCAGATAGGGAAAGAAGAGACACAGTTAAAAGACTTGTAATTTTCCATCAGCCTAGATGCGAATAAATTGACTTCTTTTTCTTGCAGCTGGGAAAACCTGTTTTCCATTTGATACTCCTTCAAAATATAGTGAAAATGATGATTATGTCTGCATAAATACGCTAAAACCAAAGCACTTATTTTCATGCAGAGCAGTCCTTCCTGCTGATGAGAAAGCACAACATGACCAGCTTCATGCAGAAAAAGTTCTTTTAGTTGTTTTTCATTAAGCCCTCTGATGATTCCTTTCGAAACATACAAGTTCCCTGTATGAAAGACTTTAAAAACTTCTTCATCGGTGTCGAAAACGACTTCTGTTCCATTATCAGGCAGTTTTGTCACTTTCTTCACCCATTGCCAAGTCTTATGAACCAACTCGTTTTCTTCATTTTTGTGTCTCAGTCTCATTTTTTGAGCCCAGGTTTTTTCGAGTTTTCTTGAAATTTGTCTTTCCAAGGGTTTATCCAATGGGAGATATCGATATCTTCCTGTCACTTCTGACTGTTTGTAATACCTGGAAATCACAGCTGCTGTGATTATTCCGGGCAGCGTAAAAGCAGCTAGGAGTAGTGGAGCAGCCATTATAAAAACTCATATAATTCATTATTTCCTATACTTTCCCCTAGAGCTAGGATCAACAGGTGGTTTCGAATCGAATTCATTTTGTGCATACTTCAACCCTCGACTAAGATTTTCATTTCTAAATCCTTCAATATACTGTCCAAACATTTTCTTCAAACTCGGGTTTTTAGTAGAGCTTTTAGTAGACTGATTATCACTAGGCACATCACTTTTTCTAGATCCCGACCTTCCCCTCATGAAATTAACAATCTTAGTGTCCATATAAGCATTATGAGAGTGATTTGAGTGATCACTAACTCCGCTAACACTGCTTTTATCAGACATATCATCAGAAACCGAAGCAGCTCCCCAGTTGGGTCTTGGCTGGTTGGGACTTTTCGGTCTTTCCTTTGGAGCCTTTACAAAAACACTGACAACTTCAGGGATTTTCTCCTCGGCCCAGTTGGGATCTAAGAAAAATGATGGAAGCTGAAGCAAGTTGAAGTAAAGGACCATGTTCCAATATAAAATCTTGTGTTTATCACAAAAGTCCTTCGCCATCATGGCACTTTCGCCATGAGTGTAAATTAGGTTTTCCAGTTCTTTTCTTATAAGAGGAGGACTTAAGAATTCTACTTTTAGAGATCGAGAATTTGCACCTTCGCTTGGGTTTAGAAGAACTGAAAATTTTGCTACGAATTTGGTTTCACAGGATGTGCTGGGGCATTTTGTGGTGTAGTTTGAGTAGGATTTTTCCCATCCTGAAAAAATCTCTTCTTCAGTCAGATTATGATCACAACTTGGACAGTTATCCTCAGCAACAAAAGCAACTTCACCAAGATGCAAGGTAAGACAAACACTTTCAGCAGGCAAGTCTTTCAACGAGATGCTATTTTCAACTTGTTTCTGCAAGTCCTGCCCGGCAGCGACAGCTGCGACATAGACTCCATGAGTACAAGCATCAGGTTCAATTCCCTGATTTTTCATTCTTTTAAACAAAGACATAACTTTTTCCTTAAGTCCACATTTTCCACAAGCTTCAATAAGTTTTCTATAAATTTCCTCATCAGGTTTATTTCCATTTTTCTTCATCAAGTCCATCACATGAAGTGCAAGTCGAATAAGTTCATTTCCAAAGTCCTTAAACAAGCTCATACAAATAGCGAAGGACATAAACCAAACCCGGTAAATAGTTGAAACCAAAAACTTCGCCCATTCAGCTTGCGTCATGCGAATCAACATGTCGTCCTTCAACAACAGTGCAGGTTTCGGCGCATTGCTGACAGCGAGTTGCAGAATTCGACGAGGTTCAATAAACAAACTGTCGTTAAGCCTGGGAAAGCTGAGATATTGAAAGACTGAACCAGGCTCAAACCCGATGTCATTTGCGTAGAGTGAAGGAGAAGTTTCTTGCGGGTAATAAGGTTTCACGAAATAAGGGTCGTTTTTAGTTCTTTTAAATCGAAGAGCCTCGTCAAAGTAACTTAACTCGTAGTTCTCCTCAGGTGCAAAGTACCGAGTTTCAATGAAATTCGCGAACATCGAGGTTTCAGTCACTTTATATAAAAAGTTGTCAGGACGGTTCGCTTTGTGGTAGGCTAGAAAAGAAGGAGTATTGAAACATTGACGAGAGTCAGTAAATCGCTCACCTGCCTTACTGGGCATTAGGAAGAACCTTTGATAATTTTTTAAAAGAGTTGTTTGGAACTCAAGAAAAGCGTCTCTAACAGCGTAAGGGTTAAACCGAACATTATCTTCAACATCGCTCATAATACATGAAAAGGCTTCATCTACTTTTTCTCGAAGCATGTCATGATTGGTGTACATATTTGCACAGTCATTCAAACGATTGTAAAGTTGCCTGTAGGGCTTGTCAGGTAATCGCGGGTAGGCCTCAGTGATAAGAACACGTCCTGAGTCAAGATCGACGCGAATCGCGTCGATAGGGATTTCAATGTCCTTGCCCAGCATGGAGGGCGAGACTCCGATGATGTAAGGGAAAATTGTTTCTATGTAATTTTTTAAAGCGGAAGGTAAAATCGAGATAAGCACTTGGTCCCACTTGAAAGGGTAAATAAGTCGCGTCAATGCAATTGCCACGTATGTCAAAAGTGCCTGAGACTTGGAAATAAGAAGGATTTTACGTTCAACCATCACACAACTCCAAACAGAAATAATGTCTTGGATGTTGAGAGAACGAAATAAGTACTCAAGGCAGGAATCTGGGAGAAAAGGAAGGTACTTCGCAGGGGGACGTGAAAAAAATAACTTCTGACGGCCGATGGTGTATTGAACGTATGTGACGCCTTGGTCTGGAAGGGGAACTTCTTGGATTAAGTTGCAGATGACTCTTTCTAAAGGAATTTCGTACATTGAAAGATGAAGTCTGTATATTTCTTTTAAGATCTCACGGTACTGGTCGATAAAAGGCCAATGCGAAACAAGGCAGATTGCCTTTGGCATGAAGATTTTATTTGTTTGGCTTTGAACGATGTTTAACTGTTTAGCAATTGAATCTGGAATACTTTCATAAAAGATCAAGCAAGTCACGTAGATCCTTGGAACTCTTTTCGTACTTTCGTCTACTGTTGTTAAGATAAAGGAAAATACCACAGGACTTATCTGCTCTCGACTTAGCTTTATTCCTTCCGTGAAACAAAACATGTGAATCGCCTGGTTCAAAGGACTGTCAGGGTAATCATCTCTTGGAAACTTCTCAATCAATTCAGCCTTAAAAGCCATACTCAACGGGTCACTGATATTACGAAAGCAAAGAAAAGAGTCCTTATTCCTTCCAAGAGGATAGTTGATATAATTATAATTCTCAGGAATCAAAGCCACTTTTTTCATCTCACCTTTTTCATTAGGTTGAACCGTAGAAGCGACAAGTCTGATATCATTAATCGGTGTCTGTCCAGAGGTCTCACAATAAGTGCAGGTCATGACCAGTTTCAATCCTTCAATTTGCTTCGCGCCTACAATGCCAGTGATATCATAATTCCCAATGTAATAATGATGGTCATTTTCCGTCTTCGAGTACTGATGCTGGCTGTTACTTCCTATCATCACTGGTATCGGGTCAAGTGAATTCGAAACTGGAATTTTTATATACTCGCCCTCTGTGGGAAGATAGTAAATCTCGATTTTCGATATCGCTCGGCCGTTCCAGCTTCCTCGAGTCTTCCCGTTGATTCGGCCGTAGACGATTTCAAGCCAAAGACGTTTCTTGTCTTTGCTTGCAATTTCGTAAAATAATAAAAAGTCACTTTTCGCTGCCATCAGGATCTCATCAACGTTTGTGATTCGAAGACGAAGACTTGAGATCGCGTTGAAGTCTGATTAAGGATTACTGCTTGAAAATGAAGAGGACTTGTCCCTCTCGTTTGAAGGCGTGTGAGGAGACACTGGGTGATCCTCGTTTAGACCGTATACAGCGAAGTAGTCGAATAGTCTTGGAACTTCCATTTATTTGGCAAGGTTTGAATTTCAGGAGGGTTTTTATTGAAATTTTGTGGATTTATGAGGAATTTTTAGTGAATTTAAAGGTTTTTTAGGTTTAAGGATGGGATGATTGATATTTGAAATGTTTTTTAGGTTGAAGGATGGGAAGATGAACAGTTGAAAGGAGATAGTTAATATTTAATTAGAATATTTTTAACATGCAAAATTTTTTAGATATTGAGTGGAATGCCTTTGTTATCAGATATCACTAAAAACGTAACTCTGTGAAAATATTTCGTATTTATATTAATTTTTCACCCTCTAAACATCCCAACAATCGAATACCCAGAAACAGTCGGAGGTGATTTCTGCACAAGTAGAAAATTTTTATCGTAATACTCATCAAGTCTCAAATGTTTTTTCTCTTCAAGTCCTGAAGTTTTTCGGTGATATCTTGACTTAAAGCAAGGAAAGGCAGAGTTTTTATTGAAACTTTTCTTGATTTCAAGAGGTTCACTACTCTGGAGTCTTCTGTTGAGGCAGCCTTTTCGTCGAGCAGGTGAAATTTTAGAACTATGAGGACCTGATTTGAGGTATTTTAAATTCACTTGTTTTTTTACTTTTTTCTCGGATTGTTTGACAGATTTTGAAAAAAGACAATTTTCTGCCAACATTTTCTTGATTCTTGAGCAACCTGCACTAAGAAGACTTCTTCTTTCATCTGTTTCTGGGAATTCTTGACTCCAGCCTGAAAGTTGTGTCTGGTATGGAGGATTTTCCCAGCAGTTGTCGTTGAAAGTGTCTAGAGTTTGAATGAAGTGGAAGTCTGTTCGCAGTGACATGATAAAGTGGTTATTATTGAACTATTTCTCTTCATGAAAAGATTGAATGATAAAAATCTGGTTAAGATTAAGATGATTGGAAAATGTTGAAATTATTATAAAAATAATGAAAATGTTTAATATAAGAACACTTTAAGAGAAGATAATAAATTAAACTAAGTTGATGTCTTTAATAAAAGCCATGTAATCTCCAACGACATCTTTTACATTGACCCAGAGATAGTTATTATCCTCCAAATGAGCTCCGAAGACATAAGACAATAACCAAATGCTTCCAGTTTGATCTTTTTGGACTCCAACAACATTAGCAGGATAATGATAAACACTTCTATCAGGTCTATAAATACCGTCATCAAAGTACTGATACCCGTCAATCATATTATAATCATGCTTGACACCAATAATTCCAATTCCCTTATTTTTCAACATCGCCTGAATACGTTCAAAGCTCATTCGCGACAAAAGAATTTCAAAGTCATATCCAGGGAAATCAAATCCCTGTTCTTTTTCCACAACAACTTTCCCCAGTCCTTCCAAATCACACCATTTTCCACCCAAATCAAAATCTTGAAAGGCAGGTTTCAAATAGACCTTTGAAACATTTTCTTCAATGAAGTTGAATTCAAAGGGTAAATGACTTGAATCAAGAATAGGAGATTCACAAACTCTGTACCCTGCTTCATGACCAGCTCTGATGAAGGAAGACTCGCTGAAGACTGAACCGATTTTAGAAGGGTCGTTTTTCCAGAGTTTGAATGACATGGCCTGGGCGTGACTTTGAGCGAAGCCGATGTTGGTTGAAGGGTCGGAGTAAGGAGCGATGTAAGACCATTTGCTGATCGGTGTGAAGTCTTCTTTAGAGGGTAAGACTGAGTGGTCGTTGTATAAAGTGTAACAGTCGGGCTGAAGATTACAGACGTATTCGTAGAACTCGAAGGGTCGGAAACTGTAAATTTGGAATAGCAGAAGGCTTAGGGTTGATAAATATTTGAACATTATGATGTAGTTGAATGAAGATCGCCTTTTATAGTTAGGATTCGTATCTGGCGGTCATTGGATCTGACTGGATCTTTTTTGTATCATTTTTAGATATTTTTTGGAAGTTTGTATCTTGGGAATATGGAAGTTTTAGGGATGGGGATAGGTTAGATGGTTTTGAAAGATTTTGAATGGGTATTTGAGGGAGTTTTAAAGAAGTTTTTAGGGATTTTAGATTTGAGGAAGTTTTAGGTGATTTATTAAGAGTAAGATTTGAGGGTTTTTAGGTAATTTGTTAATAGTAAGATTTGAGGGATTTTTGATGAGAGTTAAGTATTCATACTTATAATCATAGAATCTAGGTAATTTTTATTGATTGACTATTATTTTGAATATTTAGATTCCTAGTTGACTTTAGTTTTCCATGTTTACTCCTACATATCACCAGCTTGTCCATAGAACTCTTTCAAAAAGAGCACCAAACAATCTTAAATCAACCTTATCAGAATTAACGCTATCAAAAACCTTTAAAGTCCTTCCATGAACAAAATTCGCTTAAGTATTATACCCTAATATTCCCTATATTTTTAGAAATCTGCTAAATTTCTCATCGAATTAAAAACATTTACGAAATTCTGAGATTGATTATTTTATACAATTCTTTTATCAGCCAATATTTTCTATCAAGATAATAAAAGCCTAATTTATACCTATCTAAAAAATGGATGAATATAAATGAGTCACCAAGAGCACGAGAAGGCTATGAGAGATTTAGAAAATTCCAAGAAAGAATTAAACGACTTGCTGGTCGGTATTCAGCATGGAAAATATGAGTCCAAAACTGGGGATTCAAGTGCAGCTAAAAGAGAAAATGCTATGAAATGCCTTTACTTCTTTCAGTTTGTATGGATCGTGGTATTTGCTATTGTGTTGAATAGTGATGGAGATTGTGAGCAGCCTATAAGACTTTGGATCAAGGTATTGATGTGCGCCTTTGCAGCAAATGTTGTAATTGCTATACTTGGTAGCTCTTTTTCTTTACCTAAAGGTTTTATTTTTCTTCAGGCTTTGATTCATTTATTCGAATTTATTTGGTACATTATCGGCACTGTTTGGTTCTTTAAGGATGATACTTGTGAGACTAACTGGTACTCTGGATACATTGTGTCACTGATTCTTGTCATTTTCTTCTTTATATCCTTGATTCCTTACCTTTGCGTTTGTTGCGTAGTCAGTGC